>CAUYLG010050030.1:0-16287 GCA_963573385.1 Cacajao melanocephalus | reverse complement strand
ATTAGAAAGCAGGGAACACAACAATTCTACTTTTGTTATCTCATTTATCAAGGGACCATGTGATTAAACCTTAATTGAACTAATTCTCAAGCATATTCTATTCCTTACAAAGTATATAAGTTATTTAATACTCTTTGAGGCTACATTTCATCAGTGTAAAATCAAGATATACCACCTATTCTATATATCCTGCTTATGTTTTATTTTTGTTTGTTTGAGACAGGGTCTCATTCCCATCACCCAGGTTAGAGTGCAGTGGCACAATCTCTGCTCACTGCAACCTCTGCCTCTGGGGCTCAAGCAATGCTCCCACCACAGCCTCCCAAGTAACTAGGACTACAGGTGTATGCTATCATGCCTGGCTAATTTTTGTATTTTCTTTGTAGTGATGAGGTTTCTCCATATTGCCCAGGCTAGTCTTAAACTCTTGGGCTCAAACAATCCACCTGCCTCAGCCTCCTAAAGTGCTGAGATTGCAGGTGTGAGCCACTGTACCGGGCCTCAGAATATACTACTTTTTAACAAATATCATTCTTTTATGGAGATGACAGCAGAGAAAAAGAAGAATACAGAGAGAGAAAATGAAAAGAGTGAATTGATGGTGGCAATGTGTGTTAGCCAGCACTGGGACCTGGAGAAACTGCAGAAGAAACTTCTACAGAATGATGGCCGGGTACGGTGGCTGTCACCAGTAATCCCAGCACTTTGGGAGGCCAAGGCAGGTGGATCACCTGAGGTCAGGAGTTTGAGACCAGCCTGGCCAACATGGCGAAACCCCATCTCTACTAAAAATACAAAAATTAGCAGGGCATGGTGGCGGGTGCCTGTAATCCCAGCTGCTTCCGAGGCTGAGGCAGGAGATTTGGTTGAACCCGGGAGGCAGAGGTTGCAGTGACCCAAGATCACACCATTGCACTCCAGCCTGAGTGACAGAGCAAAATCCAATCTCAAAACAAACAAAAAGAATAGATGTGAGGGTCTCCAATTTTTCATCATAGTTTCCCCATTCGGGGGCTTCCTTCCTGCCTCGTTGCATCCTCCCTCTCAGCTGAGGAGTTAAAATAGGCGTGAGGTTGACAGCACGTTGGTCACACTCTCGCCTTTTCCTCCTGAAGCAGCTGTGACCCTTCTTACATTTCCTTCAGGGGGCAGAGGGAAGTGCATGATAAGAGTCAGAGGTTAATCCAACTATCTGCATTTACTTTCTGACAATTCTGTCTTTGAAGACATATTCTAAGAAACTGGAGTGTTCTACACTCAAGTTTATTGACATTTTGCAAGAAAACCTTATTGGGCTTATTTTCTCATTGCCTCCCACTTGTGAAATTCCAGTCTAGCTCTAGAATCTGGCATTACCCTGGGAATTTTTTTTTGTTGCTGTTGTTCCTACATGCAAGTTTGAAATAGGAGGTAAATATTGATTTTTTTATTCCTTTTTACATGTATGTATTTTTTTATTCTTTAAATGTATTTCATGTCACCCTCAATTTATTTTATTTTTTTATTTTTTTGAGACAGTGTCTTACTGTGTTGCACAGGCTGGTCTCGAACTCCTCAAAAAATCCTCCCACCTCAGCCTTCCAAAGTGCTGGGATGACAGGTATGAGCCGCTGCACCCAGCCTTTTTTGTTTTTGTTTTTTTAATGTACCACTTTAACTATTTTATTACATTTTTTTAATTTATTTAATTTTTCAGATACAAGGTCTCAGTCTGTTGCCCGGGTTGGAGGGCAATGTTGTGGTCATGACTCACGCAGCTCTCATCCGGGTTCAAGTGATCCTCCTGCCTCAGCCTCTCCCGTCTCCAGGACTATAGTGTGTGGCACCGCACCCACGGTATTAGTTTGTTTTCACAATGTTATGAAGATATACCTGAGACTGAGTCATTTATAAAGAAAAGAGGTTTAACTGGCTCACAATTCCACAGCCTGTACAGGAAGCATGGCGGGGAGGCTTCAGAAAACTTACAATCATGGTGGAAGACGAAGGGGAAAGAGGCATGACTTACATGGTGGGAGCAGGAGGAAGAGAGCCAAGGGGGAAGTGCTGCACACTTTCCAACAACCAGATCTCATGAGAACTCACTCGCTACCGTGAGAAAAGTTTGCCCCAATGATTCAGTCACCTCCCACCAAGCCCCTCCTCCAACACTGGGGATTACAATTCGACATGAGATTTGGGTGGGGACACAGAGCCAAACCATATCACCCAGGTAATGTATTGTATTGTATTGTATTGTATTGTATTGTATTGTATTGTATTGTATTGTATTGTATTTAGAGACAAAGTCTCACTCTATCACCCAGGCTGGAGTTCAGTGGCAGAGTCTTGGCTCACTGCAGCCTCCACCTCTCGTGTTCAAGTGATTCTTGTTCCTCAGCCTCCCAGGTAGCTGGGATTACAGACATACGCCACCACACCCAGCTAATTTTTGTATTTTAAGCAGACACGGGGTTCCACCATGTTGGCTAGGTCAATCTCAAACTCCTGGCCTCAAGTGTTCTGCCCGCCTCAGCCTCCCAAAGTGCTGGGATTACAGGCATGAGCCATCATGCCCAGCCTTATTTTTATTTTTGGAGACAGAGTCTTGCTATATTGCCCATGCTAGTCTTGAACTCCTGGCCTCACATCATCTCTCACCTCTGTCTCCTAAAGTACTGGGATTATAGGTGTAAGCCACAATGCCTAGAAAATCAGTTTTTATTTTAAACATAAATGCATTGTTATCACATTTTAAAAAAATAATGCCCTAATTATAGAAAACATCTTTATTAAATCAATTTAGAGAATAGATATGTGGTTCTAGCCCTTCTGGTAAGTTAAAGCAGGCCTACAGGAGTTAGGCTGGGGACCAATAAGCAAAGTAATGTGACTGCTGTGTCAGAGGCAGAGGCTTCCTCAGGAACTTAGGCCATTGAGGACCTGGCTACGTGTTCTCTGCCAGGCTGTGTCTTTCTGCTGGAGCTTGAAGTGCACAGATCAAGAAGTGAGTACAGAAAGATGGATGTAAGGGGAGGACCGGAACAACTAGCTGGTGCTCACCATTATGAGCCAGGGCCCATGAGGACAGACAGCCCACTTGTCAGTTCTTAGTGCCCCGACCTTGGGGTGTCCTGCAGGAAAAGCAACCCTTCGTTATGGAGCCAACCACATATGTAGCTGACCAAAAGGTCACAGAAGCCAAAGGAAGATCCAGGAGAAGACAGAACCATTGCAGGTCATGGCTGCTGCCTCCCACCAATGAATTAAGGAGAAGGAGAAGAAAAAAAAAATAAAGGAAAAGGTTATTATCATCCGGCAGAGCTGAATCAAGTTGCTTTTCTTTCTTTTCTTTTCTTTTTTTTTTTTTTTTTTTTTTTTTGCTAGCAGACTTGTCTCTGACATAAGGTTGCTTTTCATCAAATCAAAATTAAAGCAAAAAAATCTGTGTTTTGTTGTAGTATGGGTGTTGACCACAATGGATGTAGCCATTTTATGCATTGGCTAATAAGATACACACATGTTTATTCTTTCCTTTCAGGGACCCAGTTATATCTTCACAGTGGACCTTGTGAAAAACCACAGGGATCTTCTGGGGGACTGGGCTTCGGGGACCTTACCAGCTGATACCCCCAGAAGTGGGCAAGCTTTGCTAGTTATTTAATATTCATTCAGATGACGGTTACATAGATATCATCGTCCTATTAGTTATAGCTCCTAATTATACAGTATTCTTTCCTCTTAGTAATTTCAGTTCCTAAGAATACCATTTTATAAGGTATTAAACATTTATAGTACTGTATTAAATACCTCATGCTAGATACCATAATGCTGTCTGAATATAAGAATAGGAAATTTATATTTATGCTTATGATCAGTAAGCAGTGATACCCTCTCAAGTTTTGATATATCTTTCCTGTTTACCATCACCATCACACCCAGTTTTTTGTTTCTGCTTAGTAATTCCTACCAAGTATTGCTTTGAAAAACAAATTGCAACATGGCCTCAGAGGAGTTACCAAAAAAAAAAAAAACCCCACCTAGATTCAAAGATTATAAGAAATGCTAAATTCTGTGGAAGTTTACAAAGTCCAAAAGAACATTTGTGTCCACAAAGTCAAGCCTGAGTTAGGTAAGTGAGCTGAAGAATTAAGAGGCCCTTAGGCCACTTGGAAAGCATGTTAAAGCAATGAAATGCCACTTTTCTGTTAGATTATATACTCTTAGATTAATGACCAAGCTGATTAGTAATAAAGCCACAAATCTGGAAAAGTATCTTCAGTCTAACACTACATGACCCAATCACGTAGTGCCTTTGATTATAAAATGAGTCAGATATTTATTGACCCTTATTACAAACCTAGTGCCATGTGCAGAGAACTCAATTATTTTAATCAGCTTATTTTACTTTCACAGCAGTAAGGGAGAAAACTCTTAAATCTTCTGATTCCTTTAGAAAGTTAAGAAAGGAATAACACTCCCCTAGCTTTTTGAGTTCCAATTCTTTATCAGCCTCCACCACTCCTTATTGCCAACCTAATTGTTTCCTATCAAATAAATATTCCTGTGATTTGTTTATTTATTTATTTATTGAGACAGAGTCTCACTCTATTGCCCAGGCTGGAATGCGGTGGTGGAATCTCACCTCACTGCAACCTCTGCCTCCTGGATTCAAGCAATTCTCCTGCCTCAGCTTCCCGAGTAGCTGGGACTACAGGTGTGTGCCACCATACCTGGCTATTTTTTTTTTCTTTTATTTTTAGTATAGATGGAGTTTCACCATGTTGTCCAAGCTGGTCTTGAACTCTTGACCTAAGGTGTTCTGCCCGCCTCGGCCTCCCAAACGGCTGGGATTACAGGCGTGAGCCACCGTGGCCAGCGTATTCCTGCCTTATAAATCTAGGGTCCTATAATCTGAATCAACTCAGGCTCTTTACCTACCTCATCAAGTTATAGAGAGAAACAACTTTCATTCAAGTATTCAATACAGAGATTTAATTATGATTGGCAGATGCTGCATTTTAAGTAACTCTTGCCTATCATAAAATGTGCCTTCAGTCTGAAACAGGCATCACATATTACACCTGATGCCATATCAGTGCCACACTGTGAATTGTATCAAAAAGGACTTCTGAGGCCGACGGTACTACATAAGACTTCACGGCGAAATTAGATTTCTGCTGTATTAGAAATTTCTTTAAATGTCATAATAGGTTCACAAATTTTATTTTAGTGATATTAGTAAAGTAATATATGCTGGAGATATAAACATTTTATTCTTTCCCTTCTCTCAGTTTCTTTATTTACTTTTGATTAATTTTATACAAATATCTTATAAAAGATTCAAGTGAGTGAAACAACTTTCTATGTAAAGCTAGAACTAACTTTGGCTTCCTCTAGGATTACTTATTTAGATCTTTCCTGCTTTTAAAACAAAGTTTTACTTACTGAATTTTAACTTTTGCTGTTCGTATATTTTGTTGCTTCTTAGTAATTTGATTAGAGCTTAGGAAGAAGAAAGTTAAGAAATAAAGTGAAAATTGTATTTTTTTTCTTTTCTTTTTTTTGAGATGGAGTCTCACTCTGTTTCCCAGGCTGGAGTTCAGTAGTGCGATCTCGGCTCACCGCAACCTCCGCCTCCCAGGTTCAAGGGATTCTCCTGCATCAGCCTCCTAAGCAGCTGGGATTACAGGCACAAGCCACCACGCCCAGCTCATTTTTGGATTTTTAGTAGAGATGGCGTTTCACCACGTTGGCCAGGGTGGTCTCAGCCTCCCAAAGTGCTGGGATTATAGGTGTGAGCCACTGCTCCTGGCTGTGAAAATTATATCTGCATGTTTTGGTATTATGTGGAAACATTTTATGAAAAAGTAGGAACTAATATTTAAAGTAGAATGTGACTTCCCTGACTTTCACATTGGCTTACCCCTTACCACACTTAACCGTGGAGTTAAAATGGCCTTCTTCATTCCTAAGTATTTGCAGTGGAAACCCATTTTGGACAGCTCTTATTTCTATGGCATTCTGATCATGAGGCAGGTCCACACCTTTGTACCTAATGAGTAAACAAATAAACAACTAGAAATGTTTATACTGCAATGTTAGATCACTTCTGATGTAAAAATAGATACCATGATCATTATGTATGCACTTTCATACATACACATATTCAGGAGGTGCAGAGCTAAGCCATGATTTTTTTTTTTTTTTTTTTTGAGATGAAGTCTGGCTTTGTTGCCCAGGCTGGAGTGCAGTGGCACAATCTCAGCTCACTGAAACCTCTGCCTCCTGGGTTCAAGCACCTGCCTCAGCCTCCCAAGTAGTTGGGATTATAGGCATGCGCCACGACGCCCAGCTAATTTTTGTATTTTTAGTAGCGGCAGGGTTTCATTGTGTTGGCCAGGCTGATATTGAACTCCTGACCTCATGATCCACCCACCTCAGCCTCCCAAATTGCTGGGATTACAAGCGTGAGCCAACTCGCCCGGGCCTAAGCCGTAATTTTTAATCAGATGCAATGATTCTAAGTCAGAAGGATTTTACTAGAAGCCCTGCTGCTCATTTTAGTCAGATGATGAGTCAAAGATGCAGTTATATTAAAATACATCAGTCTCTATTGCTGTAAGTAGGTATAAATGAAAAATTAAAAAATAAAATTAATCAGTCAAAATGGAAAATGGAACACCTTCAAAAATCAGTAAGAGTAGATTTTAAGTGTTCTCATCACAAAAAGTTGTATAAAAGGTAATGCATATGCTAAATAGGCCAATTTAGACATTGCACCGTGCATACATATTTCTTTTTTTTTTTTCATTTTTTGAGATGAGTTTTGCTCTTGTCACCCAGGCTGGAGTGCAATGGTGCAATCTCTGCCCACTGCAACCTGTGCCCTCCGGGTTCTAGCGATTCTTCTGCCTAACCCTCCTGAGAAGCTGGGATTGCAGGCGTGCACCACCACACCTGGCTAATTGTTGTATGTTTAGTAGAGACGGCATTTCACCATGTTAGCAAGGCTGGTCTCTAACTCCTGACCTCGGGTAATCTGTCCGCCTTGGCCTCCCAAAGTGCTGGGATTACAGTCGTGAGCCACCGCATCTCACCTATGTATACATATTTCAAAACATCATGTTGTATGCCATACATATATGTAATTTTTATTTGCCAACTGAAAGAACATTAATGGTGAATTTCTTTATTATTGTTATTATACGGCATATATTATACTTAGAGCTAACTCATATTATTACACTCAGAGATAACTGCATAAAACAAAGACACTAATCTAGTTGTGATATCTATTACTGTGCAACATCACAGCTCTCTTGGCTTCTCTAGTTATCAAATAAGATGGCATTTATGTAAGGGTTTCGCAGTTTTCTTTAATATGAGCACAACTGATTTTAAGAATCTGGAAGAATAATTTCTGTAAAGGAACTGCAAAGATAATGATTTCAAATGCCACGATGATGTTGCTCAGGACAGGTGGGTTTCATCTACAGCCATCTTCATATAGCTCTTGCCCAAAATCTACTCATTGCTGACAAATTATGTAGACATCTATTTACAGCACATAAGGATGCTAACACACAATGATGTGCATACTAAACAGAAGTCAGTCTATCATTTGGTCCAACAGTTTTTTTTAAACATCAATTCAGTTTAATATTCATTTAGAAAAGAAAATGCTTACTTCAACAATAAATAAGCTGAAAGTACAAATACTATGTAACCACTTGGTGTCTGATACATGTGTGTGGTTGTTTTTGTGTACGTGGTTTTTTGGGGGGTTTTTTGTTTCTTGGTTATTTTTTTTTTTTTCTGAGACAGTCTCACTCTTTCACCCAGGCTGGAGTGCAGTGGTACAATCTCTACTCACTGAAACCTTTGCCTTCTGGTTTCAAGCAATTCTCCTGCCTCAGCCTCCTGAATAGCGGGGATTACAGGCGCCCACCATCATGCCCAGCTAATTTTTGTATTTTTAGTACAGGCAGGGTTTCACCATGTTGGGCAGGCTGGTTTCGAACTCCTAACCTCAGGTGATCTGCCTGTCTCAGCTTTCCAAAGTGCTGGGATTACAGGTGTGAACCACTGCGCCTGGCCAATTTGTTGGTATTTTGGTATTAAGTTGTCTCACTTCTGTGAAACCTAAGAAGGTTTTTAGGAAACACCTAAAAGCCTAAAACATATATAATGTGCCCTTTTATGAGAGGCAGTTAAAATAATTTCACACTTAGTCTCACATATTTCAAAAACCAGAAGTGTAAAAGTCTTTGGATAAATTACATGATTGCCACTCTACATTTACTCTTGGCTTTGATGGTTACTAACAGGATTTGAAGATCTACAAATTGTGTATACAATCTTACTACAATTGTTTCCAGTACATTAACAAAAATAAACTTACCAACAGTAAAATTTGGAGTATTCTAGACAGAAATTTACCTACCAAATGCTGAAACTAACCTCAAAGTGAGTAAATGAATCAAATTGAGCAATGCTTTCGTTTACTACTTTTTAATGACTATGAAGCAGCATCTGAAACCAGAGGACAGCAAAATACATTTTTCAAGTTACACTGAGTGTTTGGAACATCAGTGGTTAGTTTAAGGAACTAACCACTGATTAAATGTTAAAATATATCTCTAGGAGTTGTACAGTGATATACTATATCCATGGAGATACTAAAAAAATGAAGAAACAGTTACTATTGAATTATGTCCCCTTCATATTGTGTCTACTGCAAAAGATTTAGTAGAAAAAAATGTAGCATCAATAAAGACTTTGCAATATGGTAGCTCATCTCACTACTTATCACTTCTGTTTTTTAAATAGGAAATCTTGCTTCCATCATATGAGGACACAGTAAGAAGGCATCACCTATGGCAAAGCAGGCCTTCACCAGACACCACATCTGCTGATATTAATCTTGGATTTCCAAGCCTCCAGAACTGTAAGAAATAAAGTTTGTTGTTTATAAGCCACCCAGTTTATGTATTTTGTCATAGCAGCCCAAACTAAAACACCAGCAATTCCACATTGACACTTAATCTCAAGAAACGTTCATCCACCTGAAGGGATGTAACAAACAAGGAGGAACAAGAGATTAGAACCAATGCTAAATATCTATTGACAGGGGATTGATTAGACTTAAACATAGAGATTTTATGCCATGGAATACTTTGAAGCTATTAGTAAGAATTAAGTAGATCTTATACTAACATGGAATGATCTCCAAGACAGTGCAGAGCAATAAGTGTCATATGGTGCTACTTAGGATAAAAGTCACAAAAGTTAAAGCCTATATTTCTGTAGCTGCATGCATATACCTGAAAAGAGGTATGGAAAATGAAACACTATCAATCAAATTGAAATCACCATCAATCAGATTGAAAACAAATTGACAATACTGATTTCCTCAGTGGGGCATACTGGGACTGATGAGATACTTGTAAGGAGAAATTTAGTAGTTTTGTCTACATCATTTGAAAATTTTTAAAGAATGTTTTAATGTATGACTTTTAGAAAGAAAAATAAATGTAGAAAAATACATAAGAGAATTCATAAATGTTCTTCGAAAAGATTTAAGCTTTTGAGCAATGTCAGATATTAGATTGCAGTAAACCACAGCATGAAGTGCTATGTCCTGGTGTCAGGACTAATCCAGCCAGTCATCACTGAGACTTCTTGACCAGCGATGACAAAACTGAGAATCTAGGCTCAGGTAAGCCTCATTACCTCTGGTCTCCTGTTCATATTGCTGTGCCTCTTTAAAGGCTTTTTTAAAATCTAAAGATATGAAGCAAATACTAAGATATTGTTAAGATATAATTGTTGTCACTTAAAAAACATAGGACACTTTTATGTAAACACATGAATGCCTAGCCAAGGTAGAGTAATTCCTTTGTACATGGTTCTTGTATGCAATTGCATAAGAAGATATTTTTCTGAGCCTAAGTGTTCACATCTATCTATCTATCTATCTATCTATCTATCTATCTATCTATCTGCCAGATAGATAGATAGATAGATAGATAGATAGATAGATAGACAGATAGATAGATAGATTTTTTTTTTTTGACACAGGCTCTCACTCACTGTGTGGCCCATGCTGGAGTGCAGTGTCACAATCACTGCTGGCTGGAAACTCCATCCCGCCTCCCCCCAGCTCAAGTGATCCTCCCACCTCAGCCTTCTGACTAGCAGGCACACACCATCACACCTCGTAATTTTTTGTATTTATTGTAGAGACAAGGTTTCACCATGTTCCCCAGGCTGGTCTAGAACTCCTTTGCTCAAGTGATCTTCCCTTCTTGGCCTACCAAAGTTGTGTAATTATAGGCATGAGCCACCATACCTGGCCCACATCTATAATTTTTTAAATATGCCCAGAAAATAATCACATTTGCAATAGAACCAAAAATAATAAAATACTTAAGTATAACTGTAACAAAACAAGTACGCTAAAAACTATATGATACTGTTGAAAAAAATTAAAGATGATTTTAATAAGTTGAAAGGCATCCCATGTTCATGGATTGGAAGACTTGTTGCTGTTAAGATGGCAATACTCTCCAAACTGATCTACATATTTAACTCAATCCTTATCAAAATCCCAGCTGCCTTTTCAGATGTTGAGAAGCTTAAAATTTATATGAAAATGCAAGGGTCTCAGAATAGCCAAAACAATTTCAAAATAAGACAGGGAGCTGCGAAAGGATAGTTGACTGCTAATGGGTATGGTGCTTCTACAAGGGATGACAGAAATGTTCTAAAATTAAATTGTATTAATGTTTACACAATCCTGTGAATATACTAAAAATAAATTATATACTTTATATGGATGAATTGTATGGTATGTAAATTATATTTCAACAAAGCTTTTTTTGTTTTTAAGTGTGCTTAAGATACTGAATTGATCATAGAGAAGATGATGTGTCTGATACTTGGGGGTGATATTATTATATTCAATAGCATTAAACTATTTTTTAAACAAATAAGCCACAATCATACATTAATATGAATATGTGAAACTTGTACTATTAAAGTAATTTTATTTTACTTTATTTTCCTCAAAGAGAAATTACTTCTTATTTTGGTACTCATCTCTTTGCAAGTTTTTAACTTGAAATGGATCTCCTTTTATTCAAATCCAAAAAATCCAAGATCAGTCTCTCTCCCTTATCCTACCACTTAAAACTCTTAAAAACAAAACAAAAACAAAAACCTTAATTTAAATGTCTTTTTAGAAATCAGTGTGTTTCCATTTACTGTGAGAGGCTGTGCAAACAATGAAAATGAGAAAAAAAGACACAAGTTAGAAAAGAAATCTAACATGCAAGCTGTCTTTTCCCCAGAGACCACCCAAGTTTTTCAAATGATTTGCTTTGCCAAATAAAATCAAGATTTAAGACATTCCTTGAAAACTTCTAGTTGACTTTGTATCACAATTTCTCATATCTTCTCTTTGTCTTTTTCTCTTCTATCTTGAGGAAAATTATTAGAAAATTTTTTTATTTTCATGCTAAAATATTATTTCTTGAATATTTTAGATATTAAATATTATAATATTCAATATCTAAATTTTAGAATATTTAGATTTATATTAGAATATTAGACTTATTTCTTGAATATTTTAGATATTGAATATTATAATATTCAATATCTAAAAATAGACTATAAATAACTTAATTTTTATTAATTTATATTGTTATTTATATTCTATTTTTAGATATTGAATATTATAGCAAAAATTATCTACTGGAAAAATAAAAGTTATCTGCCAGAAAAAAAAAATCCTGGTTCATTGAAATCCAGAGGAGAAAAGCAAAAATATAAGACCTAGGTAGCATTAAGTTGATGCAAAAGTTATTGCAGTTTTTGTCATTAAAAGTAATGGCAAAAATCACAATTACTTTTCCACCAGTGTAATGCTGAGAGTTGAATTCTCTATATAAAAAATATTCTTTCCCTGGATAAAAAATGTATACTGCATGCAGAGTTGTAGAAAAAATGTTCTCAAACCTAATTGCCCAATATCAGATCCTGGGTCTCTGTAACCTCAGCAGTTAAGCAAGCAAATAGTATTTTATCTCTCTTTAGAATTAATTTTTGTGTTATGAATTATGGGTTTTTCCAGTTATACGGTTTACAGAGGTTATTTTTTACTCATTAATAGAGTTTTTCTGATAGGAAGCATATACATAACCTCTTAAACAAAGTCAAAAAAGCAAGGGAGCACCTCATAACTGGTCAGAATTCATTTGGGCCAGGACTAGAGGAACCATCAGACACAAGAAAGAAGCAAAGTCCCAGTTTATTTGCTGATTCTTCCTGGTCCATGAGCATCTCTTTAGCATGTCACACAGACATTCTAGTAGAAAAGTTACAATACCAAAATGCATTTTTGTATTTCATGTTAATTTGATACTTTTAAAATATGGATTCCAACGAACCTCATCAAAAAGTCTGTTACCCACGTTAAAGCAGTCTGTTTACCAGGATCCACAACACCATTGCCACCACTCCCAAAGACATGCAAACATGACTCAGCAAACCAAGATGCCCAGGATTCTCTAACCAATATGGGCACAATCCATCAACATACTCCAAGTAATCACAAGTAGCTCTCTTTATCCGAGAAAAATGCCATATAGGGTGACCAATGTTCCCTGGTTAAGACAGTGTATAGGTGTTATCAAAAGAACAGTTAGATTTTTCTTTCTACTGTGAGCCATTTTTCATTATCTAGAGCAGGGGTATCAAATCTTGGCTTCCGTGTGCCACATTGAAAGAATTGTCTTGGGCCACACATAAAATAGCCTAATACTAACCATAGCTGATGCACACACACATACACAAAAAACCTCATAATGTTTTAAGAAAGTTTTGTGTTGGGCCACGTTCAAAGCCATCCTGGGCCATGGTTGGACAAGCTTGATCAAGAGTCTATCTCTCTACTTCACTTCCAATTTTTAAATATCTTTTCCAAGGAAATTTTTTTCAACCTTGAAATGTTGAAATATTATCAGCTGGTTATTTGCTATCTCATTATAATCTATCATTATTTAATTTATCAAGCTGTGTTTTCTGAAGGCCCCAACCTAGGAGTAGATTTCAAAACCCTATTCTTGGCTGGGCATGGTGGCTGGCACCTATAATCCCAGCACTTTGGGAGGCTAAGCAGGAGGACTGCTTGAGCTCAGGAGTTTGAAACTAGCCTGGGCAACATAGCAAGATTATCTATTAACACGGCAACATAGCAATATTATCTATTAAAAAATAAAAATAAGAATTGTAAGTAAAGCAGATCTTTGTTCTAGCCATCAAAAAATAAGAAGATAAAAAATAAAAATTAAAAAAGAGAATTTAAAAAAACACTTCTATTCTTCAGGCATCAAATTCTTTTTCATCCTTGAGGGCCTTGGGAAAACAATTATCTCTTCTTTTGTAAATTTTCCGATTGTGACAGATAGAAAAAAACAACATAAAAATTAAGACATTTGTGATTATGTAAATGACTGTAGCATTATTATTGCTGACTATGGTATAAATGCATTAAGTATTTTCTTTTAAACCAACTGACCCATGTTGCTTAAGTATTTTTGTGAGATTTCTGGATGCCTGTCTAGGTAAGAAAACTATGGGATTAATGTTAAACTTTGAAGTGTCAGCATTTTGTAGTAAGTCATATTAACAAATATTAAAAATCATGATTCCTGTCTTCATTTGAATACTGTCAGGGGAAGTCTTGTGTCTCTCTGTGTTGTTCATGTTAAATATGCAGATTTTCTTAGAGGACCTCAAGACACAATGAAAGATGCTCTTATGATGACTGTGATTCAAATCAGTCTTTCTCCAATATCTAAAACGTAGCAAATGTGAGTATCAGATAAATCTGCAACCACCTTAGGCTTTGGTACTCCCTGATGTAATGACACAGAACACAAACCTTGGTATGGAAGGTCAAATCCTACACCTGCCACATACTAATTGTGCAAATCTCAATAAGCACTTTAACTCCTGTGATCTTTGCTGTCCTCAACTATAAAAATGAAAACCAATAATAGTTTTCTCTGAACTAGATTGATCTGAGAATTGAATCCTTTAAAGAAGCAAAAGCTTTTTGCTTAAGCTTGAAAATTCCAAAACCTTTACAAATAACTATAATTATATAACTACATCCCTTGGATAACAACATTGATTTTTACAATAATCAATGTTGTTATCCAGTAATTATATGCCTACATCAATCTAGGAGTGCTATAATTTTAAAGTCTAAAGATGCTGTTTTCCTGTGATGAAATAGTCCTAGAGCTTATGTATGTGTAAGGTGAACAAGCTAACCACTGCACTACAGAAATCTGAACATAAAGCTTGTGTGGATACAGAGGAAAACTAGATGAATAATTTGAAAAAAAAAAAAGAAAGAAAGAAAAAAGAAATGAGAGAGGACTTTCTGCAAATAGATATAAAAGCCTATTACAGAGTTGAAATAATGAAAGCAGTGTGTCCCTGGCATAAAATATACATAGAAAGATCAATGTAGCATACTATTAATAGAATACCTGAAGCTAATCTACTATAATTAATTCAAATGCCTAAAGACATTTGGAATAAGCAAAAATATTTCTGGGTGTCTCCAGCAGAGGACTACACATTGTTATAGTACACCCTTCTGGGTTTTCTGATGTTAGCCTTCCACTGCCTTTGAGCTACTTCATAACTCTGTTACAGAGAATGGAAAACAAAGCAGAGACCTAATGGCAATACCAAGAAATGATAATAATGCAACTGATTCTTGTCTATCGACATGCAAATGAATTCTGTTTTCCGAAGGAACAATCAATGACATGATTTGCTGAAATTAAGGACCACACTTGGTGAAATTTCCAACCAACGAGAATGCAATATTCTCTTAATTTACACAGCTATTGCTTTCCTAGAAACTTCATTGTACACTAAGCTAGTGTGATCAATACTCTGTTTATATGTAGAGTGGAGTTAATTATAGGTTCCAATAATTACATACAGGGGCTTCATTTATTTGAATGCCCAAGAGACTTTTGAAAATCATGTATGTCACAAAATAGGTCTTTGTTGTGGGGATATCCTGTGTATGGCAGGAACTACTATCCTTGCCCCTGTCCAACAGAACCAGTAGTGCACAACCAAAAACCACCTCTACAAATTGCCAAGAACCCCACAGGGGCAGTACCCACCTCCTGGAAAGCCACTAGTTTATTTTATTTTATTTTATTTTATTAGACAGAGTCTCATTCTGTTGCCTAGGCTGGAGTGCAGTGGTGCGATCTTGGCTCACTGCAACCTCAGCTTCCCAGGTTCAAGCACCTTTTGTGCCTCAGCCTCCCAATAGCTGGGATTACAGGTACACCCCACCATGCCTGGCTAGTTTTTGTAATTTTAGTAGAGATTGGGTCTCACCATGTTGCCCAGGATGGTCTCAAACTCGTGACCTCAAGGGATCTGCCTGCCTCAGCCTCCCAAAGTGCTGGGATTACAGGCGTGAGTCATCGCACCCGGCAAGAGAGAAATCTCTTACATGCCCCCTGTTGACATGGCAGAATAAACACAGAAGCACTCAGGGTTGTTGACATTGTTTTATTAGGGAAATAAGCAGTAGCTATGTGGTGACTGGAAACAAAACTCATAGAAAAGACCGGAAACGGCGCCCATACGGGTGCAGACAAGTAGAAACACAAAGGTGGAAGCCATGTGAATACCCAGGAAACAGAACGCTTGGGATCACGACCCCCTTGGCTGGGCTTGGCGAGGTGGACTGATCCTTAAGGATGAGTCTGGGATTGTATTTTGATAATGGCCATTTCCTATTTGGATTTTTTTTGATAAAAATATTTTAAACCACTGGGTTCAAAGAGGGGGTTATAGAGTCCAACAGCAAGTCCCTAGACACCCAGGTGAAACCAAATAGGGAGGTCTGAGAGAGAAGCAGACAGGGGTATGGGGGAAAGTCTCATTACCTGGAGAAACGACCCAGCCCTTCAATCTAGAAGCAGAGTCAGGCCAGCCTTCTAGCAGCAGCATTGCTTCTGGCAGCAGCACTTCTGCTGGCAACAGCCCTTGCCACAGCCCTTCCCACAGCCACAGCCACATGAGCTGCAGGTGCGGCGGCAGCAGCAGATCACAGGAGTGCTGCAGCAGCCCCCACAGCAGCCGCGGCAGCAGGGGCAGCAGCTGGAGCAGCAGCCCACCCGGTAGCACCTGCAGGTGGTGCAGCTGCCACAGCCACCACCGCAGCCACCACAACCACTGCGGCCACCACAGCCACCA
>CAUYLG010050029.1:0-11586 GCA_963573385.1 Cacajao melanocephalus | reverse complement strand
AAGCAGAGTCTAATTTAGATTCATATTTGTTTGTTAAATTGGGTCCATAGTCTAGAATTGTTCTTTCCTGAAGAGAGAAACCTGGTTGTGTTCTGCAGTGTTCGAGGTGGGGCTGGTGTGGGAGGAGGGGCGGGGGGAGGGCACAAGCAGCCCTGCTGAGAAAAGCACAGGCGGCCTGGATGTCAGTGTGAGGGGACCTGCTGCTGTAGCTGCCACAAAACAGCACTTGGCCTGAGGCTATGTTAATAAAGATACTGTCTAGAATAGGAGGTGCTCTACAGTGATCATTCATTTACTTGTATTTGAATCATTCTGCGTCTGGGGAACATCACTGAAGGAAAATCAGAAAAATCTCTGGCCTTTTGGAGCATATGTTCCAGTGGGAAGAGGCAGATGATAGATACACTATAACCAGAGTAAGGAAGGAAAAGTGCTAGAAGGTGGTGAGTGCAGTGAGGCTGGTAATCGAGAGTACGAAGAGTGGGGACAGGGAAGGTGGCTGTTGTGCTTGGTGGTCAGTCTGTACCATATTGCAAAGGTGACCTTTGAGGAAAGAGTTGAGGGATATGTGAGTGTCCATGAGGATGTCTGGGGAAGTTCTTTCCAGGCAGGGCAAGCTCCAGGGCAAATGCACTAGGGCAGGAAGGTGTCTGTGTTCCCAGGAGAGCAAGGAGGCCAGGAGGGCTGAAGAGAGAGAAGCTAGATGAGGTCAGAGGTACAGCTACAACAGGTGGGCTTGAGGGCAGTGGGGTTGGGTCTGACCTTTGCTCTGAGTGGGGTGGGAGTTAGAGGACAGCTTTAAGCAGGAGAGGGCCGTGATATGATTTCTTTTTTAAAAGGATGTCTCTGGCTGCTATGCTGAACATGGAATTGAGAGGTGAGGGAGGAGGCATGCAGAAGCGAAAATAGTGGGAAGCAAGTGCAGTATTCCGGGCTGGAGATGTCATTACCTTGACTGGGGTGTGAGCAGGCTAAATAGTGGGATGTGAGGGGATTCTGGATGCATTTTAGATGGACTCACAGCATTTGCCAATGGATTGTATCTGTGGTGTGAGAAAGAAGAATCAAGGACACCCATAGTTGTAAAATGAGTGAGTAGAATGAAGGCTGGAGCCACTGTCAGTGGAGATGGGGAGACTCTAACAGGAGCATGCTGAGGAGGAGGCATCCCAGGCACTCAGTGGAGGAGATGTCTACTAGGAATGCAGGTGAGGGAGCTGCAGTTGGACTGAACTCGAGTTCAGTCTAGGAACTAGACTGGAGAAATGGACTTAGGAGTCACACCATATAAACAATACTAAAAACCTCAGGCATGGATGAGGGCGCCAAAGAGGTGATTGACTGTGGAAAAGAATGAGTGAAAACACTGAACCCTGGACCTCCAGTTCTAAGGGATCTGATCAGACCACACCCAGAGCAGACTGCACAGTTCTGACCCCATGCCTAGAGGACACTTAGACAAGGACCTCCTATGTGCACAGGAATCACCTGGACGTGGTGCTGAGATCCAGGTAGTCAAGTTGAGCAAGAGATTCTGGATTTATGACAAGACTGGAGCTCTGCTGCTGGTCTCCAGATCACACTTGGAGCAGCAAGAACACCAGGATCCCACATGTCTGTGCATCAGCCTGTCGAGCTTGTTATATAAATGATTCCTCAGTCTTGTGCATAATACTGTGAGACAGGGGTTCTGGGGAATGGCCTGAGTATTTTCTAATCTCCCACCAGCAATCCTGTTGCTCAGACAGATTGGGAACCACTGACATCAGTGGTCAGAGAGTGCCCAGGGTGGGTGGGTCAGGTGGGTCGGGTGGGTTTTCAAACCTTGTTTAAAAGTTGTTTCTTCCCTCAGAAAGAACAGGGAGGATGTATATCATCAATTATGAGATGTGATATTCCCTGTTGATCTCTCCACCATGAGGTAGCCACCAGATAGATAATTCAGGATGTGGCTCTCACACAAAGAACACCTCTGAATGCTGCTGTCTGATACTGCTCCACACACTGATTTCTCACTCACTTCTTGGAGCAAACTATGGAAAACAAATTTCTGTAATTTACACATAAAGTAGTATATCTGGTATTGGGGGTTAATTTTATTGTGGGGAAGGCCACAGAACAAGGCTGAAAACTGCACATCCAGGAACAGAATCCACAGCCCACCCTGGATCAGGTCCCTCCTAGGAACAACTGCCCCTGCTGCTGAGCACAGACACCACTGCTCACACCTCTGACATGCTGGTGCTGGACACTGGACCGAGGCTAGGATGGATGTCACTGCTGCACCTGGAAACTGGACATCACCACTGCCACTCAGCCACCTTTACTAAAATGCATTCTGCACAGTCCCAGCCTCTCTGCGTCACCTCATTCTTACTCAGATTCTGGCAGTGATATAGGAGTTAAGAAGAAATTATTTAGGCAGAGAGAGAGGGTACAGAAGTCCTCAGTAAGGTTTTCCTTTTAATGAAGAGCATCCCCCTAATCATTTTGTTTTCTAACAAAGAGCAGCCTGTAAAATCAAGCTTCAGACACAGACAAGCTGGGAGTTCTCACGGGTGAATGCGGCAGCTGTGCCAGTAGGAAAAGGACACCTGGGACTAGGCATGGTCACCATGGTGGCTCCATCTTCCCTTCTCTTTACCAGCCACGTGTGCAGTAAAGAGCAGACAACATGGGACCAGCAAAAGGCCATTTGCATAATAGGATTAGGGTGGGATGAACAGCCTTCCCCACACACTATGTAAATGTCACAGCTGGTCCAACCAACCTGTGGGCCCTACATAAATCAGACACCATCTTCTCAAGCCTGCCTATAAAATCCGATATACTCCCATTGCAGGCCAGAATTCCCTTTCAGGAGCCCCTCTGTCTCACAAGAGAGAGAGCTGTTTCACTTTTTCTGTCTTTTGCCTATTAAACCTCTGCTCCTAAACTCACTCCTCGTGTGTCAGTGTCCTTAATCTTCTTGGTGTAAGACAATGAACCCTGAGCATTTACTGGAGAGAAACATGCTGCTTCAGCAGGTGCTCATCTGCCTGGTGCAGCCTAAGACTCATGTCCATGATCAACTGCAGGGGTGACTGGAGTGTTTTGCTCTTCTAGGGAGGGAGGTGGTTTCCATCTCCTCTCAAAACTTTACATGTTGTAGGGCAGCCATGGTGGCTCACACCTGCATTCCCAGTACTTTGGGAGGCCGAGGTGGGTGGATCACCTGAGGTCAGGAGTTTGAGACCAGTCTAGCCAACATAGTGAAACCTCGTCTCTACTAATAATACAAAATTAGCCAGGCATGGTGGTGCATAACTGTAATCCCAGCTATTCAGGAGGGTGAGGCAGGAGAATTACTTCAACCTGGAAAGTGGAGATTGCAGTGAGCAGAGATTGCACCATTGCACTCCAGCCTGGGCAATAAGAGCGAAACTCCACCACACACCTGCACACCCCCCCCCCACACACACACCCACACCCACACACACACACATACACACTTTACATGTTGTAAACCAGAAATAAACTTCAAAGCCGCCCCTTCCAACCATCTTAATGGACACCCTCCTCAGCCTGGGCACTCAAAAGTTCACCAGAAAGACTGGCTTGGCCATCATGGGAAGCAGGTGTTGAATATGTCTCATTATGCCCTCTTCCCTTTTAAAATTTAGGAAAAGCTGACCAGCATTTACCATCAACACAGACCTTAAGTCTGATCAGAAACATTTCCAATCTATTCTGTCTGAAGCCTGCCACCTGGAGGCTTCATCTGCATAAAATTTTGGTCTCCACAACCTCTTATCATAACCCAGACATTCCTTTCTCTTGACAGTAACTCAACCAATTACCAATCAGAACATTTTTAAATCTACCTATAAGCCAGAAGAATTACCCCTACCCCCGCTTGCTTCAAATTGTTCTGCCTTCCTGGACTGAACCAATGTATATCTTAAATGTATTTTATTGATGTCTCATATCTTTCTAAAATGTGTAAAACCAACCTGCACCCCAAACACCTTGAACACATATTCTCAGGGTCTCCTAAGGACTGTGTCATGGGCTGTGGTCACTCAAATATGGCTCAGAATAAATCTCTTCAAATATGTTACAGAGTTTGACTCCTTTTATTGACAGTGTGGAATTCTGATGTAGGAAGAGGGTTCAATCGCTGGGTGTGAGGGGTGGGAAAAGAATGACAAATTTTAATTCTTAGAGCAGTGATTCAAGATGAGAACTTTATCTGGTACTTGGTAGGCATTCAGAGTGTCTGAATGAACCAGTGATGAATAAATAACATCTTTCCACTCATTCCCTTGAAAATAAGTTATTACCTCAAGCGTTTTTCTATCCCAGTTCATACTCTAGATTATTGGAGTGGCATTGTGTGATGGTGAAAGGATTATTCACACATCTTCCCTCAGCATTGTCTCTTATTAGGATTTAAAAACCTAGGTTTGTAAGATCTCAGAGGATCTAGGTGCACATTGATGTTTTATATTAATATCTATATTTTCTTGTGTGTGGAAATATCTCTAGAGAAATAATCTCTACCATTTTTTAGTTTTTATGTGACCCCCTCAGAGGCCTAAAAGAAAATCCTAACTTCTAGGTTAGAGGTAGGACCACTCCACATGTGGACAATGAACAGCTGTGAGCAATCTGTATTTAGTAGATTAGGGTCATTAAATAAATGCTTATTTTTTTAATCTTTTCCTCTGGGACTGAAAGGTAGATGTTTACTTGCTTACTCTGACTGTAAATTTCTCTCTGTGGGATGATGATGGGATTTTCCTCCACTCAAATAATTTTCTGAATATCCAACAGCAGTTGAGACTCCTAGAATTTGACGCAATTCTGACACTAACTACCTGGAGTTCACCTCAGACTCCACAGGTTTAAGGGCTCAGTCCCACGAGACTGTCCTCACTTCAGATGCAAGTAACAAGTCACACCTGGTCAAACCAATATTTGGGTCCTACATAAATTAGACATCATCTCCTCAAGCCTGCCTATAAAATCTAGGGCACTCTTATTCTGGGCTGGAATTCTCTTTCAAGCTCCCCTCTCTCTTGCAAGAGAGAGCTGTTCCTCTTTGTCTTTCTTTTGCCTATTAAACCTCTGCTCCTAAACTCACTCCTTGTGTGTCAGTGTCCTTAATCTTCTTGGTGCAAGATGAGGAACCTCGAGTATATACACAAGACAATGATTCCGCTTCAGAAGGTGATCATCTGACTGGTTTCATGAAAACTGACCCAAGAAGAAATAGAAAATGTGGCCAGCCAGAGATAAATCACAGAAACTGAATTTGTAATTGAAATACTTCTCATAGAGGAAACTCCAGGTCCAGAAGGCTTCACTGATGGATTGTATGGAACATATAATAGAAATAGCATCAATTTTACACACACTCTTTCAGAAATTAAAGCAAGCAACCATTTTCAACTAAATTTATGAGGCCAACATTACGTTAAAAAAAAAAAGGAAACAAAGAAAGAAAATTCAGACAACAAAATCACAAGAAAAAAGAAACACAAACAACTATTTCTCTAGAACCCAAACCCAAAATTCTATTCAAAAAGTTATTAAATTTAAATAAACATAAAAAGAGCAATATGTCATGCCAGATTGATTTTTTTATGGAGAAGTAAGTTTGGTTTAACACCTGCAAATTAAGTAACACAACTCAGTCAATTAATATAATAAAAAGCAGACTGGATGCAGTGGTTCACACCTGTAATCCCAGCACTTTGGGTGGCCCAGCTGGGCAGATGCCTTCACATCAGGAGTTTGAGACCAGCCTGGCCAACATGGAGAAACCCTGTCTCTACTAAAAATACAAAATTAGCTGAACGTGATGGTGGGCACCTGTAATTCCAGCTACTCAGTAGGCTGAGGCAGGAGAATCTCTTGAACATAGGAGGTGGATGTTGCAGTGAGCCAAGATTGCACCACTGCACTCCAGCATGGGCAACAGTGTTGACTCTGCCTCAAAAAAAAAAAAAAAATTTTAGACAGGGTCTCACTCTGTCACCAAGGCTGAGTGCAATGGCATGATCATAGCTAACTGAAGCCTCAACCTCCCAAGTTAAAGCAATCTTTCTGGCTGTCACAATGCCTGCACCAGTGCCAGGACAGACAACAGCTGTTGCAACTGCCTGCACGAGTGCCAGGACAGACACCAGCAACTCCACCCCCACCGTCACCAACACTGCTGGTTCGAGCACTGCACAGGAACACCACAGTCCCACTCCTGGTGGTACCCCATACCAGCCAATGTGCCTGCACCCCACTGTGCTACCTCAGCTGCTGGCATGTACCCCAAAACTGAAATAAAGGGTTAAAAAATAACATTAAAAAATTTTTTAAAGATATCAAATGAAGATGGCAAAAGTCAAGTGCAACTAAAACAAAAGTGGACAAATAGAACCTAATTAAAGAGCTTCTGCACAGCAAAATAAACTATCAACAGAGTAAACAGTCAGCCTACAGAATGGCAGAAAATATTACAAACTATGTATCTGACAAAGGTCTAATATCCAGAATCTATGAGAAATTTAAACAAATTACAAGCAGAAAACAAACAACCCCATTAAAAAGTAGGCAAAGGACATGAGCAGATATTTATCAAAAGAAGCCATATGCACAACCAACAAGCATATGTAAACACACTAATCATTAGAGAAATATAAATCCAAACCACAATGAGATACCATCTCACACCAGTCAGAATGGCTATTATTAAAAAGTCAAAACTTACAGACGCTGGCAAGGTTGGAGGGAAAAGGGAATGCTTATACACTGCTAGTGGGAATGCAAATTAATTAGTTTGGCCATTATGGAAAGCAGTTTGGTGATTTTTCAAAGAACTTAAAGCTACCATTTGACCCAGCAATCCATTTATTGGGTATATTCCCAAAGGAATAAAAATAATTCTACCTTAGAGACACATGCACGTGTATGTTCATTGCAATATTATTCAGAATAGCAAAGACATGGAATCTACCTAAATGCACAGCAGTGGTAGACTGGATGAGGAAAATGTGGCACATCTACACTGCAGAATACTACACAGACATAAAAGAGGACAAGGTCATGTCCTTTGCAGCAATATGGATGGAACTAGAGGCCATTATTTTGATAACTAACAAAGGAACAGAAAACCAAACAGCACGTGTTCTCACGTGTAAGTGGGAGCTCAACAGTGAGTACACATGGACTCAAAGATGGGAACACTAGGCACCAAGGCCTACTTGAGGGTGGAGGATGGGAGAAGAGTGAGGATTAAAAAACTTCCTATCAAGTACCATGCCTGTAACCTGCTTGGTGAAATAATCTGTATATCAAAGCCCCATGACATGCAATTTAAATAGAGAACAAGCCTGCGCATGTACCACTGAACCTAAAAGTTAAAAAGTAAATTAATAAAAAATAGAATGCAACACTTGTGATGAAAATTATCATTAAATAGGAATAGTAGGCAAGTTCTTCAATTTGATAGATGGCTTATATGTAAAACTATAACTCACATCATATTTGAAGATGAAAATTGATTACTCTCTACCTAAGAACAGGAAAACAGCAAAGATGTTATGGAAGTCCTGGCCAGAGCATTAAGCCAAGAAAAACAAATGAAAGGCTTATAAATGAAAGAGAAGTAAAGTGTCCTACTTTGCAGGTGATGATATCATTGCCTAGGTTGTCTTCCAGGGTTTTTACAGTTTTGGATTTTACATTTAAGTCTTTAATCCATCTTGAGGTGATTTTGGTATATGGTGTAAGAAAAGGATTCCATTTAAATCTTCTGCATATGGCTAGCCAGTCATCCCAGCACCACTTACAAATAGGGAATCCTTTCCCCATTGCTTGTTTTTGTCATGTTTTTCAAAGATCATAGTTGTAGGTGTGTGGTCTTATTTCTGGGTTCTCTGTTCTGTTCCATTGGTCTACGTGTCTGTTTTTGTACTTGTATCATGATGTTTTGGTTACCATAGCCTTGAAGTATAGTTGAAATCAGTTAGGGTAGGCCGGGAGTGGTGGCTCATGCCTGTAATCTCATTATTTGAAAGGCTGAAGCAGGTAGATCATGAGGTCAGGAGTTTGAGATCAGTCTGGTGAACATGGTGAAACCCCATCTCTACTAAAGATATAAAGATATAAAAAATTAGCCTGGCATGGTGGTGCGTGCCTGTAATCGCAGCTACTTGGAAGGCTGAGGCATGAGAATTGCATTAACCCAGGAGGCAGAGATTGCAGTGAACAGAGACTGCACCATTGTACTCCAGTGTGGGAGACAGGGTGAAATTCTGTCTCAAAAAAAAAAAAACGGAAAAAAGAAAAGAAATCAGTGTGATGCCGCCAACTTTGTTCCTTTTGTTAAGGATTGCCTTGGCTATTCAGGCTCTTTTTTGGTTTCATGTGAATTTTAAAATAGCTTTTTCTAGTTCTGTGAAGAATGTCAGTGGTGGTTCAGTAGAAGTAGCATTGAATCTATATATTGCTTTGGGCATTAATGGCCTTTTTCATGATATTGATTGTTCCTATCCATGAGCCTAGGTAGTTTATCCATTCGTTTGCATCATCTCTGATTTCTCTGAACAGTGGTTTACAGTTCTCCTTGTAGAGATCTTTTACTTCCCAAGCTATCTGTGTTCCTAGATATTCTATTCTTTTTGTGGAATTTGTGAATGGGAGTTCATTCCTGATTTGGATCTCAGTTTACCTGTTGTTGGTGTGTAGAAATGCTACCAATTTTCTCACATTGATTTTGTGTCCTGAGACTGCTGAAGTTGTCTATCAGCTTAAGAAGCTTTTGGGCTGAGACTATGGGTTTTTCTAGATATAGAATCATGTCATCTGCAAACAGGAATAGTTTGACTTCCTTTCTTCCTATTTGAATACTTTTTATTTATTTCTCTTGCCTGATTGCCCTGGCCAAAACTTCCAATACTATGTTGAATAGGAGTAGTGAGAGAAGGTATCCTTGTCTTGTGTTGGTATTCAAAGGGTATGCTTCCAGCTTTTGCCCACTCAGTATAATACTGGCTGTTGGTTTAACACAAATGGTGTTTAATGTTTTGAGGTGTGTTCCTTCAGTACCTAGTTTATTGAGAGCTTTTTAAAAACGACTAGATGTTGAATTTTATCAAAAGCTTTTTCTGTGTCTACTGAGATAACCATGTGGTTTTTGTCTTTAGTTCTGTTTATGTAATGAAGCACATTTATTGATTTACATATTTTGAACCAACCTTGCATCCTGGGGATGAAACCTACTTGACTGTGGTGGATGAAGCTTTTTGATGTGCTGCTGGATTCAGCTGGCCAGCATTTTGTTGGAAATTTTTGCATCAATGTTCATCAAGAATGTTGGCCTGAAGGTTTTTTTTTTGTTGTTGTTGTATCTCTGCCACATTTTGGCCTCAGGATGATGCTGGCCTAATAGAATGAGTCAAAGAGGAGTCTTTCCTCCACATTTTTTTGAAATAGTTTCAATAGGACTGGTATCAGCTATTTTTTTGTACATCTAATAGAATTCACCTGTCAATCATCTTGTCCTGGGCTTTTATTGGTTGGTAGGCTGTTTATTACTGCCTCAATTTCAGAACTCATTATTAGTCTGTTCGGGGATTCAATTTCTTCCTTGTTCAGTCTGGTAGGCTGGTGTATGTGTCCAGGAGTTGATCCTTGTATTCCAGATTTTCTAGTTTATGTGCATACAGGTGTTCATAATATTTCTGGTGGTTGCTTGTGTTTCTGTGGGGTCAATTATAATGTTCCTCTTACTGTTTCTAATTGTGTTTATTGGAATCTTCTCTCTTTTCCTCCTTATTAGCCTAGCTAGGGCTCTATTTAGCTTATTAATTTTAAAAAACCTCCTGAATTTGTTGATCTTTTAAGTGATTTTTCACTTCTCTGTCTCCTTCAGGAGACAATACCTTGGTTACTTTTTTTTGGTTATTTCTTGTCTTCTACCTTTGGGATATGTTTGCTCCTTATTTTCAAGTTCTTCTGGTTGTGATTTCAGGTTGTCAACCTGAAATCTTTCTAACTTTTTGATGTGAACATTTAATGCCATAAATTTTCCTCTTAACACTGACTTAGCTGTTTCCCAGAGATTTTGGTATGTTGCATCTTTGTTCTCATTATCTTCAAAGAACTTCTTAATTTGTGCTTCAGTTTCATTACTTACCCAAAAGTCATTCAAGAACAAGTTATTCTGTTTCTATGTAATTGTATGGTTTGAGTGATTTTCTTAATCTTGATTTTGAATTTGATTACACTGTGGTCCAAGAGAATGTTTGTTATGATTTCAATTCTTTTGCATTTGAAGAGGAGTGTTTTACTTCCAACTGTATGATCCATTTTAGAGTAAGTGCCATGTGGCAATGAGAAAAATGTATATTCTGTTGTTTTGGGGTGAAGAGTTCTGTAGATATTTATCAGGTCCATTTGATCCAGGGCTGAGTTCAGGTCCTGAATATCTTTATTAATTTTCTGTCTTCATGATCTGTCTAATATTTTCAGTGAAGTATTAAAGTCTCCTACTATTATTGTGTGAGGTTCCAAGTCTCTTTGAAGGTCTCTAGGAATCTGCCTTATGAATCTGGGTGTTCCTGTATTGGATGTATATATATTTAGGATAGATCAATCTCCTTGTTGAATGTAACTCTTTACCATTATGTAGTGCTCTTCTTTATCTTTTTTGATCTTTGTTGGTTTAACACCTGTTTTGTCAGAAACTAGGATTACAACCCTGCCTTTTTTCCTGCTTTCCATTTGCTTGGTGAATTTTCCTCCATTTTTTTTTTTTTTTTTTTTTTTGAGCCTCGTATGTCATTGCATGTGAGATGGGTATGTTGAAGACAGCATACTGATAGATCTTGGTTCTTTTTCCAGCTTGCTACTTTATGTCTTTTAAATGGGGCATTTAGCCCATTTACATTTAAGGTTAATACTGATATCTATGGATTTGATTGTTTCATCATGATGTTAGCTGGTTACTTTGCAGACTTGCTTATGTGGTTGCTTTATTGTGTCACTAGTCTGTATATTTTAGTGTCTTTTTGTAGTGGCTGGTAACTGATTTTCCTTTCCATATTTAGTGCTTCCTTCAGGAGTTCTTGTAATGGAGGTCTGGTAGTAATGAATTCCCTTGCCTTTTGTTTGTCTGAAAAGAATCTTATTTCTCCTTTGCTTATGAAGCTTAGTTTCGTTGGATATCAAATTCTGGCTTGGAAATTCTTTTCTTTAAGAATGTTGCATATTGGCCCTCAGTCTCTTCTATTTGCAGGATTTCCATTGAGTGATCAACTGTTAGTCTGATGGGCTTCCCTTTGTAGGTGATCTGGCCTTTCTCTCTGGATGTCCTTGACATTTTTTCTTTCATTTCAACCTTGGAGAATCTGATGAATATGTGTCTTGGAGATGATCTTCTCATGGAGTAACTTACTGGGGTCCTCTGCATTTCTGAATTTGAATGTTGGCCTGTCTAGCTATGTTGGGGAAGTTCTCATGGATGTTATCCTGAAATGTTTTCCAAATTGGTTCCATTCTCCCCATCTCTTTCAGATGCACCAATTTTTCTTAGGTTTGGTTTCT
>CAUYLG010050027.1:0-14831 GCA_963573385.1 Cacajao melanocephalus | reverse complement strand
ATTTATAGACTTGTATATGTTGAACCAGCCTTGCATCCCCAGAATGAAGCCTACTTGATCATGATGGATAAGCTTTTTGATGTGCTGTTGCAATCGGTTTGCCAGTATTTTATTGAGGATTTTTGCATCTATGTTCATCATGTATATTGGCCTGAAGTTTTCTTTTCTTGTTGAGTCTGTGTCGGGTTTTGGTATCAGGATGATGTTGGTCTCATAAAATGATTTGGGAAGGATTCCTTCTTTTCGTATTGTTTGGAATAGTTTCAGAAGGAGTGGTACCAGCTCCTCTTTGTATGTCTGGTAGAATTCAGCTGTGAACCCATTCGGACCTGAGCTTTTTTTGGTTGGTAGGCTATTAATTGCTGCTTCAAGTTCAGCCCTTGTTATTGGTCTATTCAGGGTTTTGACTTCTTCCTGGTTTAGGCTTGGGAGGATGCCAGTGTCCAGGAATTTATCCATTTCTTCCAGGTTTACTGGTTTATGTGCATAGAGTTTTTTGCAGTGATCTCTGATGATGGTTTGTATTTCTGTGGAATCTGTGGTGATATCCCCTTTATTGCATAGCTAGTGGTCTGTCTATTTTGTTGATCTTTTCGATAAAACAGCTCCTGGATTTATTGATTTTTTGAAGGGCTTTTTGTGTCTCTATCTCCTTCAGTTCTGCTCTGATCTTAGTTATTTCTTGTCTTCTGCTAGATTTTGAGTTTTTCTGGTCTTGCTCCTCTAGCTCTTTCAATTTTGACAATAGGGTGTCAATTTTAGATCTTTCCTTGCTTTTCATGTGGGCATTTTTTGCTATATATTTTCCTCTAGACACTGCTTTAAATGTGTCCCAGAAATTTTGGTATATTGTCTCTTCGTTCTCATTGGTTTTGAAGAACATCTTTATTTCTGCCTTCATTTCATTGTTTATCCAGTCAACATTCAAGAGCCAGTTGTCCAGTTTCCACGAAGCTGTGCCGTTCTGAGTTAGTTTCTGAATTCTGAGTTCTAACTTGATTGCACTGTGGTCTGAGAGACTGTTTGTTATGATTTCCGTTCTTTTGCATTTGCTGAGGAGTGATTTACTTCCCATTGTGTGGTCAATTTTGGAGTAGGTGTGATGTGGTGCTGAGAAGAATGTATATTCTGTGGATTTGGGGTGGAGAGTTCTGTAAATGTCTATTAGGTTTGCTTGGTCCAGGTCTGAGTTCAAGTCCTGGATATCCTTGTTAATTTTCTGTGAAGACAATCTTAGAATCTCTTTAGACAAATACTTCTGATACACAACCTGCATTTCTCAGAAGAGTCTAACTGCTGCAACAAAAATGCCCCCAAGTTAATAGCTTATGCTATAAATGTTTATATTTTTCTTGACGTGGTTAGCCAGAGTGGAAGGTCCTGGTGGGTGGATCTCCGGCAGGCAGTGATGCAGGGCCCCAGGTGCCTTCACCGTGTGGCTCTGCCATCCCCAGGGTCCTCAGAGTCCTTTAGTTCCCCTGTGGTGGGTGGGAGGGAGAGAGTGTTGAGGGCTGAGGAGGTTTGCAACAAGGACGTGAAAGATTGAGTTGATGGCCGCCTTGGAAACCGGTGTCTGGTCCCCCAGAGCACATGGAGCCTCAGGGCTAAATGAGGAAAACGTGAACTTGACTTCAGTGGTGCTGGGAAACGCAGTCTCACTGTGAGCCCGAGGAACAGGAAGTGCCTCTGTGGAACACACAACACTTCTTTGCTTCCGAAAGTGCTGTGACGCTTTTCTGAGTGAGGACCAGAAATCCAGGGCCGTGGAGCTTCCTGGCTGACAGGAGGCAGAGCTTCCTTGGCTGGCATGTTGAAGTCCTAATCCCCATGTAATGGTATTTGGAGGTGAGGGCTTTGTGGGGTGAGTAGGTGTAGAAGCCATCATGAGGGTAGGAACCTGCAATGCTCCACCTGCCCTCCACCCTCCCTTCCCTCCACCCTCCCCTGGGTTTCTTGGCTGCAGCCCCTCTGGCCCTCTTTCTGTCCTCTGAGCTGCCCATGCTTGTTGCTGCCCCAGGACCTTTGCACTGGCTGTTTGGAGCACTGTTCCCCACATTCACGTGGCTGGCTCCAACCTGCAGGCCTCAGTGATCACCTGTTAGAGAGGCTCTTTCTCCTGTCCCCTGGCCCTTGGGGCCACTCACCCAGCTTGGCTTCTCCTTCTCAGCTGTGTTTGTCCCTGTGGCTTCTCACCACCGGATACAGTATGCATTTGACTGCCTTATTCATTTGTTTTCTGTCTTGGCCTCTGTGTTAGTTTGCCTGGGATGCTGTAGCAGAATATCACAGACTGGGGGCTTCAGCAGCAGACATGTGTTCGGAGGCTGGGAAGTCCAAGGTCAAGGCTCTGGTTGAGTTTCTGGTTTTGGGTGAGGGCTGTTTTCCTGGCTTGCAGATGGCTGTCTTCTCACCATGTCCTCACATAGCCTTGGCTCAGTGTGTGTGCATAGAGGGAGAGAGAGAGGGAGAGAGACATCTCTTCTTCCTCTTATGAGGGCACAGATCCACCGTGAGGCCGTGTTGGAAACAGATGCTCAGTGCTGCAAAGAAAAATTAGCACTGAGACAAAGGATCTTTCAGCAATGCAATTTTTACTTCCTGGACTGTAGGAGGGGTACCCTCACTAGCCATCTTGCCTTGTTCTAGAGTGCGAGGAACAAAGGAAAACACACAGATTTATTCCTTATGCATTTGGGATTGTCCTTACTGTTATGTTTGATCTCCATTGGCTGGAGCCAGACCTCACGATCTAAACTAAAACCCAATTGGCTAACAACTTAAAACTTTTCTAAACAGGCAAAAGCAATGGAGAGCTGGGACATGCCTGTGAGCACGTCCAGCACAGATACCTTGGTTAAAGTACAAGGACATAGAATGTACTACGTGCCTGTAAGCACGGCATGTCTAACAGCTACATAGGATAGGGCTTCACAAAGTTATTAGCACACTTATGATTTAACAAGAAAGGAAACTTTAAAAAGGAACTTCTGTACTCCCCACAGGTCCCCACCCTCATGATGGCTTCTACACCTACTCACCCTACAAAGCCCTCACCTCCAAATACCATTACATGGGGATTAGGACTTCAACATGTGGGTTTGGGTCAGGGGATGTGGACATCTGTCCACAGCAGCCTCTCTCTGTGTGCTGTAACTTAGGCTTCATAACGGCAGAGAGCCTGGCTGTCCTGTTCAAAGCCAAGTCTTCAGAGCCTGACTGGGCACCTGGCGCCTAGTGACTGTTTGTTGAATGAATGAACATGTTGATGAATAAACGATCCCCGGATCTCTGAAGAGGGCTCCAGGCCTACCTGCTGGCTGGGGCCAGCTTTGTCCTGGGGGGACTGGCCAGCCACCTGCTCAGAAACATGTGCCGAGTGTTCGGCCAGACCTTTTATCTCCCTTCTTCTCATCCAGCCTTCCCAGTGAGCGGAGCAGGAGGTGCTGGGGATGGTGGGCTGCAGGGAGGGGCTGGAGCTGGCCTTGAACCCTGTCTCCCTCACCACTTACTGCGGCCGGGAGTCTGGCTGGAGCCCTTGCTGGGCCCAGACAGTGCAGCCAGGCTTCCTTCTCCATCCGTGACCTTGGGTGTACAGCTTAGGTGCTCCAGACATGTGTCTCTGATGCCTGTCCCAGGGACTCAGGAGACACCAGCTCAATTCTGCCTCCAGCCCTCGACCTTTGCTCTTTTATTTGAAAGAATCCAATAAAAAACATGAAATATGACCAGATCGACACGACCATTGGTTCTTAATCCCAGATGTGAGAACTTGGATTTTTCTTTTCTTTTCCTTTTTTTTTTCTAGACAGAGTCTTGCTCTGTAGCCCAGGCTGGAGTGCAGTGGTGCAATCTTGACTCACTGCAACCTCTGCCTCCCAGGTCCCAGGTTCAAGCGATTCTCCTGCCTGAGCCTCCCGAGTAGCTGGGATTACAAGCACGTGCCACCACGCCCAGCTAACTTTTGTATTTTTGGTAGAGACGGGGTTTCACCATATTGGCCACCTTGTGATCTGCCCACCACCTCGGCCTCCCGAAGTGCTGGGATTACAGGTGTAAGCCACTGTGCCCGGCAAGAATTTGGATTTTTCTAATGAAGGGAGAGAGCAGATGACAGACTTTAGGCCCTGACAGTTTGTCTGAGGCTGCGGAATGTTGGCTGACAGGTCCCCACTGGAGCAGCCTGGCTGCCACGAGCTCTGGGGATGGAGGTGTTTGCTAATGGAGTGGGTTTCAGGAGACGCTGATTACGCACTTCATGCGGTAATAATTGCTCATCTTCAACAGTGCTAATTGAGTGATAATTCTGCCCTTTCAAGGTGATTTAACCTTTCAGAGGCCCAGGCTTTTAGGAAGATTATGTGAGAGAATACAAGCTCTATTGGGGGAAATTGAGAGAAGTCAAATCCTTTCTTGGTTGAAAGGAGAGGTTTCATTTTGGTGTAATGCCTGCCACACACTCACCCACTCGGGGCCTGGCCAGGGAGTGGGGGGGCGGGGCTGGATGCAGGAGTGGGTGGAGATTTCTCATGTCAATCCCAGAGGGCCTCGGGCCTTCTCCCACTCCTGCCCTGTCTTTGGGGTGGGTAGAGGCTTCTGTGCACACGCCAGTCTGAAAGCAATGGATTCTGTCTGTCTAGACACGGTTCAAATGAAAACACAGAGGAATGTGGTTCCTCCGGTTTGAGGCCATTTGCAGGTGGCCTCTGGGGTCTGCAGCTCCTGCTCGCTTCCTCCCGAAAATATTTGTGTACCCCCCCATTCCCAAGGAGAGGAGCGTGCCGGCTCAGGTTTCCAAGAGTGGCTGGAGAGAAAATAATACACCCGGTCTCAGGAATGTGTAATCCTTTTTCACAGGAAAGGTCGCAATGAATTTTTCTTAACACCAGTGCAATGTCAGAGCCGCCCAGAGTGCATGCCCGTAGCGTGGGTGAGGAGGCCAGCTGGTTTCACCTGGTTAAGAAGAGGGGCGGCTGATGGACATTTACGGGGCACCTGCTGGATGCCAGGCACTTGCTTACATGATCACTCATCCTGACAGGAGCCTCCCGGGCCGCTCTCAGTGATACCACTAACCTTATTTTATCAATGCAGAAATTGAGGCTCAAAAGCTCGGGTGCAGTGGCTCATGCCTGTCATCCCAACACTCTGGGAGACTGAGGCGGGTGGATCACAAGGTCAGGAGTTCGAGACCATCCTGGCTGACACGGTGAAACCCTGTCTCTACTAAAAATGCAAAAAATTAGCCAGGCATGGTGGTGGGCACCTGTAATCCCAGCTACTTGGGAGGCTGAGGCAGGAGAATTGCTTGAACCCAGGAGCCGGAGGTTGCAGTGAGCTGAGATTGCACCACTGCACTCCAGCCTGAGCAACAGAGTGAGACTCTGTCTCAAAAAACAAAAAACAAAAAAAAAAAAAGAAAAGAATTGAGGCCAGAGAGGTTGGCGTTACCAAAGTAACACTCCTGAGAGGCTGGCATTCTTGTTATGATGATGGTAATCATGCCATTTCATAGAAGAGGAGATCGGGACGTGAGAGTACGGAGTCCGCCAGGCCCACGTGCCAGTGAGCGCCTGCCACTGGGTGCGTCACTTTCCACTCCTGAAGTATTGCTCCTTTGACCCGCCATGCATGACTCGTGTCCTCTAAGTGGCGTTGCTGTGTTAAGTCACAGATGCGGATCTCAGTCTGACCATCTGCTGAGTGTAGGGGTCAGCTTGAAAATCATGAAATTAATTTTTCTAAATACAGTTTTTGGAATGTGTTGAGATTTTCTTCATGAGCAATTTTGGGGGAATGTCCCATGGGCAATAGGAAAGATGGTTTATTTTGCTTTAAGGTGTAGGTTAGCACTATGCTTTTATTTTTTACGTTTATTTCTTTTAGGGACAGGGTTTCACTCTGTCACCCAGGCTGGATTGCAGTGGTTCAATCGCAGCTCACTGCAGTCTCAACCTCCTGGACTCAAGCGGTCCTTCCACCCCAACCTCCTGAATAGCTGGGACTACAGGTGCATACCACAACACCTGGCTAATCAAAACCTTTTTTGGCCTGGCGCGGTGGCTATAATCCCAGCACTTTGGGAGCCCGAGGTGGGCGGATCACAAGGTCAGGAGATTGAGACCATCCTGGCCAACATAGCAAAAACCCGTCTCTACTAAGAATATAAAAGTAGCTGGGCATGGTGGTGCATACCTGTAATCCTAGCTACTTGGGAGGCTGAGGCAGGAGAATCGCTTGAACCTGGGGGGTGGAGGTTGCAGTGAGCCAAGATCGTGCCACTGCATTCCAGCCTGGACAACAGAGCGAGACTCTGTCTCAAAACAAAACAAAACAAAAACCAGAGTCTCGCTTTGTCACCCAGGCTGGTCTCAGACTCCTGGCCTTAAGCGATCCTCGCACATGGGCCTCCCAAAGTGCTGGGATTAGAGGCATGAGCCACTGTCTTCAGCTGAGCAACTGTGTTTTTAATAATATTGTTTAGGTCTTTTGGGTGCTTGTCTATTTTCTCTTTTCTTCATTTGTGAAGACTTGAGAGCAGGGAATTAAAGGGTTCCACTACGAATGCCCTTCTGTTTCTTCTTGCATCTCCACCAGTTTCTGTTAATGAGTGTTGATGCTGTGTTAGCATGTAAAATGCATTTACCAAGTGCCTGCTGCATGCCAGACATTGGGCTTGATGCTTATTTTATGGAAATACCAACAGTAGCTTCTCACTGCAGAACATTTTGGAAATGCACAGAAGTATGCAGCATAAAGCAGATGCCTTTTCCATCGTAATACCTTTGCCACGATCCTACAAGGTAGATGTCATCAACTCTGCAGGGTGACGTGTCTGAGATTCAGACACGTTGATTGGCGTGTGTGAGCTCCAGGACCTGCAGGCCGAACCCGGACCACAGCGCTGCTTGTTCAGCTCGCATGGCTTCAGACACGTGGGTTACTAGCCCCACAGACCTGGTGGTTAAACAACAGAAACTGGTTGTTCCACAGTTCTGGAGGCTGGAAGTCCAAGATCGAGGGGTCAGCAGGGTGGGTTTCCCCTGAGGCCTCTCTCCTTGGCTTGCAGATGCCATCTTCTCACTGTGTCCTCACAGGGTCATCCCTCTGTGCATGTCTGTGTCCTGAAATGCTCTTCTTAGAAGGACCCCAGTTAGATTGGATCAAGGTTTACCCTCGTGGCCTCACCTCTCCTCTGAAAAGGCAGTGTCTCCACACACAATCCCATGCTGAGGTACCAGGGATTAGGATTCAATGTATGAGTTTGCAGGGGACACAATTCAATCTATAACATTTACCAAATTTTACGAAGTAGGAGCTTTTTCTTCACAGTCTGGGCTTTAGGATTTAAAGGCCCAGCCAGGTCAGACAGCATCTTCTGCAGCCTCCGTCAGCTGGGCTGAGTCCCAGACACCTCGCCTGTGATGTCTTCCTGTTCTTTGATGCTTTACTGTTGGTGATGTTGGGGCAGTGGTTGAAGATGCAGGCTCCAGGGTCTGTCCTGTGACCTCGTGGGCGACCTCCAGCCAGGACCTCTGGGAGGCTCTGCTGCTTCATCGATGAAGTCCACGGAATTCGCACTCATGGGGTGGTGATGGGGCTAACATGAGCCGATGCTTGGTGAGCACAGAACTGTGGGGGATACATGGCAAGCACTCAATCAGATGTCATGACTATTAATTACAACAGCATGCCCGGTCCCAGGGTAAGGATGAGGAATGGGGGAGTTGAAGCTCAGACTGGAGGAGTCCGGTTGCAGTGTCCCCTGTTGCAAGCACACATGTGGGAACCTTATTTTACCCAACAACTGCTGGCACCCACACATGCCCGGCTCTGCAACTCTGCTTTTGTTTCTGTTGTTCTGTGAGACAGGGTCTCACTGTGCTGGCCAGGCTGGACCGCAGCGGTGCGATCTCCGTGAACTGCAACCTTCACCTCCTGGGCTCCAGTGATCCTCTGACCTCAGCTTCCAGAATAGCTTGGACCACAGGTGCACACCACCCCACCCAGCTAATTTTTTACTTTTTGTAGAGACAGGGTTTCACCATGTTGCCCAGGCTGGTCTTGAACTCCTGGTCTCAAGCGATCCTCCCACCTTAACCTCCCAAAGTGCTGAAATTACCGGCATGAATCACCACGCCCAGCCCAAGTAATTTATTTTTTAGGAAAAGCCACTCAGGAAATGTGCTCGGGGGAACTGCTGTTTGTTTAATTGACTTTGTGTAAGCAGGAGCCCTGGCAGCTCTAAAAATCCCCGGCCGACTTCCTTGCCTGCAGCCCACACCCAGAGGCCCTGTGGAGTGTCCAAGGACTCGCTCCCCAGCAGCTGGCAGCCAATGCATTCTGTCTTTGACCTTTGCCAGCTGCTGTTAAGAGCATCATTCTGTGAGAATGAATCTATTTTTCTGCTGAATGTCTTCCATTTGGTGGCTGTAGGCACTCATGTAGCTGGGATTAAAATCAGGTCAACAGGATTGAAAGTGAATAGCTCTTTAACCTGAAGAATTCAGATGGGCCACTAAAGGCAGCCCTTCTCACCTCCAGAGGGTGTCCCCAGGCAACTGGCACTACAGGAAGTGGCCCAGGGACAAGTGAGGAGGGCAGCCTGGGGCAAGGGAGGGTCTGCTGTTGCCTGTCACTGGGAAAGGAACCCAACGGTAATAATAATCACAGCAGGTATAGAGGCCACAGTAGCTGTCATTCTGAGAGCTTGCCCAGTACTAGCCATTGCCCTAAAACAACCCCATGCATGATTTGAATGAATCCTTATAGTATTTTATTATTGTTCATTATCTCCCCCCGGGGCAGATAATTATCTATTTCATATTACCATCATTGATCGAATATTAAGATCACTGATCTGCCTACTCTGTGCGCCACAGAATACCAGGCAGGTTTTTTTTTTCTACATTAGCTTGTATGGTCTTTGTAATCATATGCTATTGTTGAAGAGGCATTCTTTCCATTTTGCAGATAAAGAAACTGAGACTCAGAGAGATGAAGTGACATACCCCAAATTTCACAGCAGGACGATGGCAGGGAAGGGGTCCCAATCTGCCTCACACAAAACACTGCTGTTCCCCCTGGGAGGTCCTTTGCCATACCGCAGCAGGTCCTAACCCCTGCAACTGGAGTGTGGGCACCTGCAAGCCATTCCATCCTGGGACGGCTCTCTTGCCTAAGGCTGTGCCTCCTGCTGCTGCCCCTCTGAGTGCCAGCCCAGGCTCTGTGGCATCCTGCACTGTGCCTCTTCCTAAATACCCTCCCATTCCCCCCCCCCCTTTTTTTTGAGACAGGGTCTCACTCTGTCTCCCAGGCTGGAGTGCAGTGGTACAATTATGGCTCACTGTTGCTTCGACCTCCCAGGCTCAAGTGTTCCTCCCACCTCAGCCTCCTGAGTAGCTGGGACCACAGGCACACACCACCGTGCTCAGGGGTTTCACCATGTTGCCAAGGCTGGTCTCGAACTCCTGAGCTCAAGTGAAGCTTCTGCCTCCCCCTCCTAAAGAGCTAGGATTATAGCCACCACACCCGGCCCGCCTGGTCCCTTCATCAGGCATCATTTTACTCCCCTTTGGAGGTAGGAGCACAAGTCTTGGCCGGGCTGGTTTTGCCCCTGCCTCCTCCCCTGTGGCCCTTGCGTCAGCCTTCTCCATCCCCTTGCAATTCCAAGCTCCCTGGAGCTGACGTGACAGCCACACAGCTTTGAGGACCCTCTTCTGTTCCTTCCTCCTCAGCGTGTTTGTCAGGCTCTGCACGGCAGCCTCCTCCTCCGCTGCTTCCTTGCCTTCCCCACGTAGGCCCTGTCAGCAGCTTCATTATTTAGTGAACAAAATACATAATTTGGAGGTAACTTCATTATCCCTAATTGTGCCACATAGATGCCAAGTGGATTTTTCAATGATGGTTGTGTCTGAGTCTCCTCGCGGAGATCCTGTCAATGCAATGACTTTGAAAATGAGCCTGTGTCTCTGACGCTGCTTCCCCCATTCATGTCACCCCTTGCCAAGAAGGAGAGGGGCAAGCCAGCGAGATGTGATTCGGTGTCAGCACACTCCTTGGAAAGTGAACGCCTACAGCTGTTGCCCAAATTAGCAGCTCCTCCTTAGGAGCACGATTCGGCAGCCCCAGCCTGGATGCAAGCGCCAGGAGAGAGAGGATCTGGGCTCCTCATGCTCGCCTGTCCGACCTGGGCTGGACACTGTAATAGCAGCTGCAGGCCCCCTGCCTCTGTTATCATAGTCCCGGGGAGTCAGTGATTGTGAATAACATTATTTTATAAAGAGGAAAAACAGAACCTGCTCGCCTGACTCACACACTCCAGGAGGAGACATGCCCACAGGGAGAGAAGGGGTGTAGGGGGCCAGATGAGGGCTGGGGGACCCCACTGCAGGCAGCTGTAAGGCTTTTATTAAACTGACCTTCTCACAGTGGCTAAGAAGAAAAGAAACACAACCAGTGCAGGTGGAATGCTAATGCTGGGTAAGGCTGAAGCAGCCGCCAGGCCCTCCAGGTGCTCAGAGAAGCTTCTGAGTGTGGCCCGGGCAGGCGCAGGGTGCAGAGCACAGTGGGAAGTATGCGGAGGATGGGAGTCCTACCCCAGGAGCGGGCACGCTGACTTCTCTCGGTTTTATGATGCCCATTCTCATGTTTGAGAGGTGGAGTAAAGTGGTGGGGACAAAGGACAGTAAACTTGGAGCCAGGAGGTGTGGCTTTGTCCTTGCCTCTGGGATGGGCTCTGTGATCTTGGTCCAGGGAGATAGAGTGTGGAAGGGCCGAGGGAACAGCCTGTGCAAAGGCAGGGGGCTGTGAGGGAACAAGATGACAAGATGGGGTTCGAGATGGAACAAACTCGTATCCCAAATATCCATAGCTGCCAGTCACCCTCTGAATGCCTCAGCCAGGTGACATAAGGATGTCTGCTGTTTTCATAGACGAGCTGCAAGGCTTGCTAAGAAGTGGGCATCCCCACATGCTAGAATCCTGCCACGCCGTGTCCTACTTTACCCTCACACCTCTTCCTGGCAGGTGATTTTACCTACCTAGTGGTGGGGGGTGGTCTCAGACCCTGATCTCAAGCCCTGGAAAAGTTGTCTCTGGCATTTTCTGCTGTATTTGGCTTTTTAAGATGAATCCATTGCTAGGCACTCACTGAGCTGGTATTCTGTGCTCAACACCTGGCCAGTGCCCAGGCTTCAAACAAATGTGTTTGTGCTGGAGGCCTAGAGCCCAGGAAGAGGGCCCTGCCCCTGGAAAGCTGCAGTTCCAGGGGGATCTTGATCAGTGAGGCTGACTTTGCCTGTGGCAGGGTGTGGGCAGTGCTACCATGACTACCATTACCACCTCCAGCATCATCACCACCACCATCACCACCTCCACCATCATCATCATCATCACCATCACCACCTTCACTGTCATTAGTACCAGCACTGTTACCATCTTCACCATCACCATCATGACTACCGACATCACCATCATCCATCACCAACATCACCGCCACTATCACTACCTCTACCATCATTACAACCAGCACTGGTTACTATCATTATCACCATTGCCATCATTACCACCAGCATCACCATCACCACCATCATTACGGCCATCATCACCACAATCACCATCACAGCCATCCTCATCATTATCATCACCATCATCACCATCATCAATATCACCATCAGTACTACCATCACCATCACCATCACAACCAACACCATCACTACCATCGCCATCATCATCACCATCACCATCACAACCACCACCATCACCACCATCACTACCATCACCATCATCATAACCATCACCATCACCATCATCAACATCACCACCATCACTACCATCACCATCATCATCACCATCACCATCACAACCACCACCATCACCACCATCACCACCATCACTACCATCACCATCATCATAACCATCACCATCAACACTGCCACCACCATCACCACCATTACTACCATCATCATTACCACCATCACCACCACAGTCACCAGCACTGCCATCCTCATCATCATCACCATAACCATCATCACCATCATCAATATCACCACCAGTACTACCATCACCATCATCATAACCATCACCATCACCACCATTACTGCCATCATCATTATCACCATCATCACCACCACCACCACCACCACCATTACTGCCATCACCATTGCTGTCACCATAACTACCATCATCATCACGGTCGTCATTACCATCACCACCATTATTACTGTTATCATTGTCACTACCACCCCCCCCACCACCGTATCATCATCATCATTGTTGTCATCATCATCTATATAATTTGTGAAGTCATATGCATAGGCTGGGGAGTAGAATCCAGGTCCAGCCCAAGTCTTGTTGGCAGTAGGTGCCCAATCCACCCAGGACAGTCTGAAGTGAACCGAATCCACTCTCAGGCGGCTTTCTTTCCAGGTGGAAAGGCTCCAAGTTGTCTTTGAACAGGGAAATGCCCCTGTCTTTTCGGTGACATCGTGTTCTTGTTCCTCTCAATGTGATAGAAAGCAATGTGGCTGACATTTTCTCTCTGGGCTGGATCCAGAGTCCTTGCAAATCATGACTTGTCAGCAAGGCTGCAGGCAGTGGGTGGCTGTGGTTTCGGGGGCTTCGGTGGGGTATACTCCTGCAGGTACTCTGTTTCTGGGTAGTCTCCTTCCTTGAGGCAATGCACAGGGACTCAGCCCATGAGTCAGGAGGAGGTAAAGGGTCTTGGAAGTGGCATTCTCTTCCTTTGAGAATGGCTTTTGCTCAGTTCTCTCCACAAAATGGAATGCAAGTCAAGGAGCGAGCTAACATTGGCTTGACCACCTGGTAGGTTCCAGGAGCTGTTGTGAGGACTTCATGTCACCGTGGCAGTGATTGTCCAAGGCTATGGGTGTCAGTGCCATGTCACAGAAGAGAAAAATTTGGCTCCCAGAGCCCAGGAGCCTTGCCTGACATTGCACAGTGCATGGATGATAGAGCCTGGGTTCAAAAAGCATTCGTCATGGAGCTCCTGCATGTGGCTCAAGGAGCTAGCCTACCTGGGTTCAGGACCCGGTTCTCCCATGTCCCAGCTGGGAGCTTCATAATCCTTTGTGTCTCCAGGATCTCATCTGTGGAGTGCAGGTAAGGCTGGCCCCGGCCTTGCAGAGTTGCTGTCAGATCCAAATGAGTTGATTTGTGTCCAGCACTGAGCACTGTGGCCAGTCCATCACAAGGGTTCTTAGCGTTAGCTGTGGTTCGTATTGTAAGAGAGCTGAGTGGTCCAGGCAGTCGGGGCTTTGCCAGCTGTGATGGCAGCCATGAGAGGCCATGGAGGGGGGCTGATGGGACTGGCCCGGGCTGCAGCTTAGAGGACGAGGAGGGAGAGGCAGCTGGAGTGCTGTCAGCAGAGCTGGAGGGCAGTGCAGGGTGTGTGGTGAGTCCGGGAGGGTGCAAGGTTTAGTGGTCACTTAGGCATGCAGGTAGGAGGGGAAGGCGTGTGTGATGAGGAGGACCACTAGGATTTTGTTTGGGGCACCAGGAGGGTTGGGGTGCAGGCTGAGATGGGGAGCTGGGACAAGAGCCGGGTCAGGGGCATCCACCAGAGCTGTGAAGAGTTCAGTTTTGTATGTAGGGGTTGTTGCTTTCAAATGTTTTTACAACCCAGAATAATTTTTCAAATAAAGGATCTCAGACTGCACCGTGATGTGAAACAGAGACACGTGGGGCCCCTGCCATCAGCGTGGAGTAAGAGACAGTGCCCACCTGCCCACCCAACAGCCGCTGACACTCAGGGTTGGTGCAGGCCCTGAACACCCCGGCGTGCAGGCTTTGTGCCTGCCGAACCTGGCACACCTGCAGTTTATGATCATGGCTTTGGCCAGGTCTGCGCTGATGATAATAAACAGCACGTGTGTCACTTCGCTGAGCCTCCTTGGGAGAGCAAGCTAGGCACCTTCTTTGCAAAGTGTCAGATAAATTCACAGCCACCACCGTCTGTCTCACTTGGCAGGGACCAGGACTGGGCTGCCCCTTCCCCCCACAAAAACAAAACAGCACCCAGCAAATTGAGCCCGGGGAGACAGTCAGCGTGGGGTGTCCTTGCCAGGTGCAGCAAGCGGGGCCTCTGTCCCTTGTTTTCATTTGTCACAGTGACATCCGTCAGCACAGGCACCTCAGTTCTGTGCCAGAGGCAAATGCAGGAGGAGTGACAGGGTGTGAGTGTCTGGGGGGGGTGGGTGGCACAGGCTCCCCACACACCCCTGCCACCCTCCTCTTCCTTGGCATCCCCCATCATCTCGAAGGTGAGGAAGGAGAGGTGGGATCCTTGTTCTCTCCTCGTTCACTTCCTTCCTCCCTCTCTTCCCTCTCCTTCCTCCCCTCCTTCTCTTCCTTGTTCTCTCTCTCTCTCAGTCCTGCCCCCATCACCTTTTAAAACCTGCATGGACAGTAGTGCCCCCTACTCCCCGGCCTCACTGTGAGTGCGTGGCTGCTGTAGCTGCAGCAGTGGGGAGTTCCCTGTTCCCTGGCAGCCTGTGGGCCAATCCTGCACCCTTGGCTCAGCACAGGAGGTGTTTCCATCTCATTCACGGTGGGAGCCCCTTGCCATGCTCCTCCAGCCTTCCCCTCCAGCCTCCCTTCCCTCCCCTCCATCCTCGCCGTCCCCTCCGTCCTCGCTGTCCCCTCCGTCCTCGCCGTCCCCTCCAGCCTCGCCCTCCCCTCCAGCCTCGCCCTCCCCTCCAGCCTCACCCTCCCCTCCAGCCTCGCCCTCCCCTCCAGCCTCGCCCTCCCCTCCAGCCTCCCTTCCCTCCTGTCCGTCCTCTCTCTTCCCTCCGTCCTCGCCCTCCCCTCCAGCC
>CAUYLG010050025.1:0-17025 GCA_963573385.1 Cacajao melanocephalus | reverse complement strand
GTTTGGTCCTCTATTTTTTCCTTCCTGTAGGTTATACATTTTTCATCTTGATGTATTTATGGTGTTTTAGAGAGATACACACTTTAAATATGTAGTGTTTGTAGTAGTTGCTGTGGATATTAGAATATACCTCATTCTACTGGTACAAACATTTTACCACTTTGAAGTATGGAAATACTACTTCCATTTAAGACATTTTATCTTTTGCCCTTTTAAATGTCATCGGTTTGAATACAAAGTGGTGTTATAATTTTTGTTTCAAGTATCAAACATGACATATAAAACTCATGAGGATAGTCTATTATACATGCCTCTATTTCTGCTTTCCTTTGTTTTTACATTTTTCCTGATGTTCCAAATTTTTATCATTTACTTTAAAAAAAATTCTTTTAGCAAATCTTTACAAGTAGGTCTACTAGTGACACATTCTTGACATTTTCTTTCATTTGAGAATGTCCTTATTTTCTCTTCATTCATTGAGATTAGTTTCCCTGGATATGGGATTCTGGGTTGACAGTTGGTTCTTCTTTTAGCACTTGTAACATGTTGTACCACTTCCTTCTGGCCTCCATGCTTTCAAATAATAAATCCTTATTCATTTGAATTTCTGTTCTCCTATAGGTAAAGCATGTTTCCACCTGCTTTCAATAATTTTTTTCATCTTCAGTTTCCAGACATTCGATTGTGATGCATTTTTATTTATCGTGTTTAGGTTTCACTCAGTTTCCTGAATGTATATGCTTGTGTCTTTCAGCATATTTGGGTAAAATTTCCAGCCATTCTTTCCTTGAATACTGTTTCAGCCTTACTCTTTATCCTTCGAGAACTGATACAAATATTGGCTCTTCTGTTAGTGTTCCACGGGACATTAAGGCTCTGTTCTTTTGTTGTTGTTGTTTTCTCTGTTGTTCAGATTGTGATTAATTCTATCAATCTATCCTCAAGTTCACTGATTCTATTCTCTGTCGTCTTCACTCTACCATTGAACCCACACACTGAGATTTTTTATTTCTGTTCTTATATTTTTCAGTTTAACAACTTCCATTTAAAAAATACTTTTTTTTGCTAACATTTTGTACATTTTGTCTTGAGAAAATTTGTAGTTGATTTTTGACACATCTTAAAGATGGCTGTTTTAAAAATCATCTTATTAACACTTGTATTTTCTCATCAAAGTTGTGATTTTTCTGGTTATGGGTGTGAAAGGTAATTTTCAGTTGTATTCTGGACATTTTGTCTGTATTGTTAAAAAGGCTCTGGGTTTTCCATAAATCTTTTATTCTAGGAGGCAGTCACATTGTTTACCCAGATCCTTGTCTGTGTTTGAAAGCCCTGGACATAATGACAGCTTTCAGAGCTTTTGTGGGATGTTATTTTGATGTTTCCAGCCTGCAGGGCCCTTTATTCCACAGGCCTGAGACTGCTCTGGCTGGGTACTTTGGTGATGGAAACCCTCCTACCTATGCCATCTGGCTGTGTCAGTGTCTTTGGACAGGAAAGGAATGTTTCACAGTTGTTGTGGCAAAGTAGCTTCCCAGAATGAGCTTCTTATTGTGACTGAGTCCCTGATGCCGTTGTCAACTGACCAACCTAGTATCTTCCAGGGATGAAAGGAGTCTCAGACCTAGCAGAAAAGACCATTTATTATTAGTGAGACTCTCAGCAGTCCCTCCTTCTGGTGCTGTCTACTTCACCCAATGGCATCAGAAGGATTCTGATTGATCAGAGAGTAGAAGAAACATTTCTGAGCTGCCTTCTGTTTCCAGGTGGAAAAGGCCAGGCCTCGGTCTCCTTATTCTATCGGTGAGAGGATATAAAATGCTCTACCACTGTGTTGTTTTCACAGTCTTATGGTGCTAAACCAATTTTGCTGTCTTCCTGTCTTCATTCAAGGTTCTCTTTTTGTGGTTTCCTGTGTACTGACAGGATTTAAGTTCTACTTAGTGGAGAAGAGAAGGGAGACACAAGTCTGCCATTTTATCTAAACCAAATTCTGAGTCCCACTATTTTTACATTTAGCATAGCTTTTTGAATTTTTTCTAATTTGATTTTTTCAAATTGGAGATGCCAAGCTTAGAAACAAGAATTTATGAATGTTTAGGTTGTTATGTCACATACATAATTTGTGCCTGCTTTATAATGAAATAAGTATTTTTTTTCCTATTTTAAAATGAAAGGGTAGACAAAAAGCTGTGGTCAGAATGAGATTCCAGCTGAATGTACACAACACACAAGTTACACTGTGAGCCTTAACTGAAATACTACATGTAATATATTTTTCATCAAGGCATGCAGGCAACTAACTAAGTTCCTGATAACTGTTACTGTTCATTCTTCTATACAGCCCATTCATTTTCTTCCCTATTTAAAGTCCCTGAGGACAGAAACAGTTTGTCTTTTTCACCTGTATCACTAGGATCACCTGGCAATACAAATTTAGCTGCCTGAATAGCATTTTGCCACTTTTGACACTTTATTTCTCAGAGCCTTCCTTGTTTTCAGCGGTTTTAAAACTCCCTGTGTTTCAGTTTCCAGTATGAATTAGCTCATCTCAGGCTTTCCTCCTCTCTACTCACTTGCTGTGCCATCATGCAGGAAGCTTCTTGCAGGGATGAACTTTGATAACTCTCTACTACTTGGTCAACTCATTCTTGGGAAAAGATGTAAAACCCTTTCTTTTCTCTTGAAAATTTTAGGCAGTAAAAATCATAGCCCCTGTAATCCGGCACAGAGGGGTATTTTTTGTAGCACACATTTTATTGGCTCAGAGTAGTGAAACTGCCTCACATGTTTTTAGCCAATTTATTCACTTCACAGTGGATTAAGAGGCTGAAAGAAATCCTAATTTCAAGTTACTGTAATCTAATACAAAGCCTAGATGAAAACAGCTAGCATTGAAATCTTGTCTCCAAAATCTGCATCTTATATTACATGTAAAATTAACACCAGAAAACAGATTTACTTTGGTTTAACCAATAAAATAAGTTAAAAAACATTTTTAATTAACAACATATGTGTTCTGGTGCTATGTGAACACAAATTAAAAAACAGTGCTCTTTTATATCATCACCTGTGTACATTTTTGGGATTTTAAAACAAAACTTTTCAAGTTATACCCCAGAGTCCTCTCCCAATTATCCCATAACATCTGACACATTATGTAGAGCTGAAGCTCAAGGAGTTTACTCTGTTAAAAAAAAAAACTCTGAATGCAACATGAAGATGGTTCAGAAACATGGGAGGACTCTTGCTCAGAGTAGTCACTGCAGAACTCAAGAACACTTGGAAACGTACTGTGGGGATTCAGTCAGGCTGGTGGGAGAAATTTTAGTTGTAGAGAATATACACAAACCCTTTTGTCTAAGGGATTTTACTATAGTTTTTGGCTGAAGGCAGCCGTGTCCCCTTATGGAGTAGAAACAAATAACTTGCTTACTCATGTGGTCTTATAAACTAACCCTCACGCATTCTGGATGGATCTCTTGGGGGAAGGTCATCCAGGGATATTACCTGCTAATGATGCTCACTTTAGGCCGAGGAACCTGGCCTGTAACGTCTGCACCCTAGTGGTGTTGACTCAAAGTCTTTCTCATTTAATGTGTGCTCAATAAAGGTCGATGAGGCCAGTGTGTCAGGGCCGGTGGCTGCTGTCTCTTTCCAACACTCCTCTTGAGTATCTGTGAGTGGCCCAGACACCCCAGCCTGCTCAGACATTGAACATCTGTGTCTGAGTGAATTTATTAATTCATTGTTGAGTAAGGGTCTGCAGGACAGAACCCCATAGGTGGTGGCCTTGACAACTTACCTCATGAGAAATCCTCACAACCGGAACAGATGTTAAAGAAAGTGCACATTTTACCCAACTTTATTATTTGAGGAATAAAACTTATTTACTAAAAGTATTTTTGTAATCAATTTTTCTTTGCACTGAAATAGGCAGTTTGCAAAGATCTGCTCGCAAGTCATTAAAACATGACCTGGTAGGAAAATGACTTAAATGCTCACCTCCCAAATTTGGATCAAGATACATAATATTATTAGAATTTATTTTAAGCAGAAACAATATGCCATTGGCCCAAGAATGCATTAGATCCTTTCAATTCATTGTCATGTTGTGAAAAGCCAACAAGCAAAAAAGGAGATAATTTCTTAAATCCAATGTTTCTAGATTAGGGCTTGTATTAATCCGTTCTCACACTGCTATAAAGAAATGCCTGAGACTGGGTAATTTTTTTAAAGGTTTATTTGGCTCACAGTTTCACAGACTGTATAGAATGCATAACAGCATCTGCTTCTGGGGAGGCCTCAGGAAACTTAAAATGATGACAGAAGGTGAGGGGAAGCAGGCATGTCTTACATGGCAGAGCCGGAGGAAGAAGGGAGGTGCCACACACTTTTAAACAACTAGACCTCAAAAGAACTCTCTACTGAAATGACAACATTGTCAGGATTGTGGCAAACCATGAGAAACTGCCCCCGTGATCCAATCACCTCCTACCAGGCCCCACCTTCAAAACTGGAGATTACAATCTGGCAGGAGAATTGGGCAGGGACACAGATTCAAACCATATCAAGGCTCTTTTTTATAAGCAAAATTAACGTTTTATTTCTGTAAAATTTAAAGAGAAATTAACATCCACCTATGTGTACATCATCCAAATACAAACTGACAATGGGGTTTTGTTCTTTACTTTCTAGTTAGAGCAAACATTTCTGGTCTAAGGTAGTATATTTTTCTGAATCACTTCAAAATGGTGATTAAATTTGCACAAAGGAAACCTCAGCCAACTTTAAGAAGGCAAAGATGTAGCAGTAGTAAGAATCTAGTCATATTTAATAAATGTTTATAGCCTGAAAATCACTGATGTCTTGGTACACATCTTGGGTCAACTGATATTCTTGTTAGAGTTGTACAAACTTAAATAAGAAAATATCACATAATCAATTAAAGCGAGCTGATGGTTCTTCGGCTATAAGAATATTAACTCTTTCTCATTCCAGGAGAACAATGAAAACATAATGCCCAAGAAAATGAAGACTTTCAGTATAAAACATAATTTGTTTGGCAAATAAAACAAAGAATATTTTAAAATAAACCACTTTGCCTCAAAAGACTTGGCCATGGGTTCCGAATAAAAGCTCACAATTTAATTCCACGTTAATTATGTTCTATGAAATTTCCAGTGTCATGCAGAGTTTGGACTCATTAACTGGAACAATTCTACGAAAAGCAATATTGCTCTGGTGTGATGGTTAATTCTGCAGGATGGCATTTTATCTGACAGCATCGACTTCATACATATTCATTATTGTTGCCATGAAAGCCAAACAACTTTAAAAGTCAGCAGCAGTTTCTGCAAGTACAAAAGTACATTCTTATTACAGAACACATGGTAGTAAAATTGGTCAAAATGTATTATACAAACTCAAAGTATTTTAGATAAAGCATCAGTCTAATAATATAGATTAATGGAGTATAATAAAATAACATAATGTCTTCAAATTATGCAATATACTCTTTACAGCAATATTAACAAACTATTCACATTAAGCACCACAAGAGTATCTAAGCGAACACAGAGAGTAGGAATGGTTATAAACAATCTCAGCAACTACTTTCTTCCATGCTTCAAATTTGGTCATTATTTTTCTACCTGTCAATATGAAAGACAAAGGCCAGAACTATTATTTTGGTAAGTAGAGAAGAAATTTCTTCCAGAAAGACACCTCAAGGCATGAGCTTCATTCATGTCTTGCAGTTCTGATTGTGGTATTCCCTACGGGTAAGGGCAGTTCCCGCTGACTTTATATATTATACCAGAAAAGATGTATATGGACTCATAGGAGTCTTATTATGTGGGAGCGGTTAGTTAAAAGGTAAAATTGACGACACATCTGTGATTGAGATAACTAGAGTCATTAAGTTGCTCTTTAGAAACAGAGTTCTAAAATATAATCGTAATGATTAGGGAAAACAGACCATGTCTCTGAGAGGTAGGTAGCAACTATAGTAAATACTGAAATAGCATCCATCTTAGACAAAACATTTTTTCACTATAATCGAAAATATAACCTTTTGAAAAATAAAAATAATATTTCATATGACAGTTTCCTGGTGATTGATAAGAAAAATAACTTGGAGTAAGCCAGTTTGTGGAAGAAGGGTCCATCTGGTGGTGGATTAAAGAGATAAAATGGGCTCAAAGCAACTTTTTATAGGTAAGTAGTTGATGTGAAAAAAGATGCACATCCATTTTTAGTGTCATTGCTTCATACTCGCTGGCAAAGCCTGATAATGCATTCCCACATAGTAAATCACCTGTTGTAACTTTTTTTTTTAATTTTACTTTAGGTTCTGTACATGTGCAGGTCATGCAGGGTTGTTGCATAGGTGCATACATAACCAGGTGGTTTGCTGCCTCTATTCTCCCTTTGGCTATGTAACTTTTAAGAGGAGGAAGGTCCATGGATATAAAATCAGCCATGTATAAGTCATGAATCATTTGGGACAAAAATATGGGAAAACTTCTGGAAGTAAAAGCCAAGGCAAGCCTTCTGTCTGAGAATGCCCTTGCAGGCACTTGGTTGGGTATTCTAGTCTATGACTCCTTATAATCTACCAACCTCTAAACTGTTCTCTCAGTTGTCAAACTAGAAAAATCAAAACAATACTGATTTATAAGTATTCCTTTTTTCTGGCTGACTATAATCTTTTTTTCTGGCAGGGCTGTGAAGGAACATTTCAGCAAAGCAGTGCCATTTATACAAATGCTGTTAAAACCCTCTACATTTCATGGTATGGTTTTAATAAGCAGGTGAGAAAAATGGCACTAATCAAAGCACTAAGAAATGTGTGTCCAGTCGTGATACAAAACTTTCCACTGGCTTAGATTTAGGGAAAGGTTTTACATTATTTTCTTCATGAATGGATACACTTTTCTTAATGCTTTGATTGGTGGGATTTTTTTTTCTACGGTGAACGCTTTATTTTGACAAAACAAACTTTACAGATTTTACAATCTCCCAAATATCACTTATTTAAAAAAACAATAGTCAGGGCAACCTAGACGCCAAGATTTCAGGCATGAAAAAACCAGTACCAGATATTCATGTTATATAATTGAGCTGCATTTTACGTACTATGAAAGTAACGAGAAATGTGACACTCACTAGTTTCAAGTGTACCTTATAAGAAACATGTGGACATACTTGGGTTTTTTAACCATATATTCTCATATCAGTAAACATCTAAGTATCTGACATATATTTTTCCATGAAAGGTAAGCACAACTCTATGAACATCAAATTATAGCAATCATTTGCTTTTTATAATCTTGACTGGAAACTGAAAAATAAGAGGAATATAGAGCTAAGTAGCCGACAATGCTACTTACTGTACACAAGCACATCATGACAGGAATGCTAGAAGTAGTTTCCCTCTGGAATGAGTTTTTGAAATTTAAAAATATTGTTTTATCAGAAAAGTTAAAGCCTTTAGGGGGGAAAACCACGGTAAATGACATATGGACTCAATCTCTAAAGACCAGCAAATTATAGATTTTGTGTAATTAGTGACCAACATATACATTTAAGAGATTAGTACTGACTGTTCACCAGAACCTTCTGATGGTTCTGAAGCATCTATTCTTCTGTTGTTGTTGCTGTTGTTGTTTTGAGACGGAGTTTTGCTGTTGGTGTCCAGGCTGGAGCGCAATGGCAGGATCTTGGCTCACCGCAACATCTGCCTCCCAGCTTCAAGCAATTCTCCTGCCTCAGGCTCTGGAGCAGCTGGAATTACAGGCATGTGCCACCATGCCAGGCTAATTTTGTATTTTTAGTAGAGACAGGGTTTCTCCATGTTGGTTGGTCAGGCTGATCTTGAACTCCGACCTCAGGTGATCTGCCTACCTCAGCCTCCTAAAGTGTTGGGTTACAGGCGTGAGCCACCATGACCAGCCAATTAAGCATCTATTCTTTAGAGCTACTTTAGCTTTACATGTCTATGAAATTTAAGATTCCTCAATGGGACGTTATAGCTTTTTCTGCACTAGATACAGGCAGTATGTATAGATTTAGAACAAGGACTGCTTTTCACCTTCCAGGAGCCTATTTATACAAAATTAGATTGGTTTCTCAACCACATATAGGCATAAAAGTGCTTCTCAAATGTACACAGTTTAGTTCATATCCAAAATCCTACAAAAGGCACACAAACGGATAGTTTATATATTTTGTATTTTCATTTATTATTATTTTTTGAGACAAGAGTCTCACTGTTGCCCAGGGTGGGGTGCAGTGGCATGATCTTGGTTCACTGCAACCTCCGCCTCTTGGGTTTAAGTGATTCTCATGCCTCAGCCTCCTGAGTATCTGGGACTACAGGCGTGCACTACCATGCCTGGCTGACTTTTGTATTTTTAGTAGAGATGAGTTTTCACCATGTTGGCCAGACTGGTCTTGAACTCCTGGCCTCAAGTGATCTACCTGCCTCAGCCCCCGAAAGTGCTGGGATTACATGCGTGAGATACTGCACCGGGCCTTTCATCCCTCTTTAAACAAATTCAATGACCATCTAGACAGTGATGTCACAAACTTGTTATAAATTTCTATGAATTGCTCTGTGCGGTTCACACGTGTTCATTCATCCTGCAGGCTGTGAACTCTCTTATCCTGTACGCTGTAGGTACTCGGGTTTCAGCAATTACACGACCCAAAGACTAAAGGAGAAGGACTTGTTTAAATCAGTCCCTCTCAAAAATTATTTCTAATCTTAAACAGATTTAATATGCTTGTGGGTTAAATTTAAAAGTAATTATGAACCCATTTACTCTAATATAAATGAAGGAAATATAATTAGGAACCACACTTAAACAAGTCTTTAATGAATGGTATTTTTCATTTACATACAAAGGAATTTAATAGCCAGTAGCATTTAAATATAGAAATAGTCCCATCTCTTCTCTATTCCCTTTTATAAAGTGCTATTTTAACTGGGTAGATTTCCTACCCAGATTTTCAGTAACTACAGGACAGGTATCTAATTGTCAAGAAAAGGCTGGAAAATTAAGTTCAGCATTTTAAACATTTGCAACATCGCTACAAGTCATAGAGACTACCAGTGTATTAAAATAAAGTGTATCTTATGTGAGAATCATTAAGTTGTTTAATAATTACTTTACAGAAACACGGGCTCACTAATACTTAGGCCACTTTGTGCTAATTATTTAAACCAGCAACAGTTTCTGTAGGTAATTCGGCTCTAAGTACCATTAAATAGGGTTATGCCAAATAGAACAACGGTTATATGATCCTCAAAATAAAAACCCCAGCAAATTCAAACTTTTAGAATAGTAACACAAGTTAGTGAGAATCAGAACAAGAGGCAACATTCTATTCAAAAGTACCGTAGGTTGCTAACTGCTATCTTCCTTAAATAAAATTTTGTGTCTTTATTAGTGTACCTTAACACTGGTGTACCTAAATAGTGGTGTTAGAGATAGTTTGGCGGAAACCATACCACAGAAGTGAATGTTGCCTCTTTCTTTAGTTCAGTGATTAAAACTGAAACTGCTTTAAAAAAAAATAATTGAACTGTTACTTACAATACACATAGAATACCAAGGGGATTCTCATTTTATTCACATTATTCTCTAATTAGTATTTTTGCATTTCAACTCTGATCTAACCTTCAGTAGTAACTTAAAATGCAAATTAGTAAAAAAAAAAAAAAAAAAAAAAACGGGGCAGTATGTTGTTTTCACACTTACAAATACTACCAGTTTCATTACAGTTTGTGGGTTTTTTTGTTGTTGTTGCTCTTGAAAGAGTAACCCCTTATAAAATCAGATACATAACAGTGCACAATTCCTTACTTTGCAGGCATCCAGGAAAGGTTAAAGTAAAGGAACTCTCATTCATTCATTCTGTTCCCCTAATTTAGGTCCATTTCTAGTCTCCAGAAACTGACTCCGGGGAAGAGAAGTGGAGGGCAGAGAACAGGCCCAGGTCAAGGTTTAATGAATCTCTTAAAAAGAAATTCACTTTCACCAGAAGGCTAGCTTGAAGGGAACTCCGCCCCATCCATTCCAATCTCTCATGTAAGAATGCGTCATTTACTTTGTCCTTCTGGTCTCATTTACTTACAACACCTACTGTTGAATTTCTGAAGACAGATAAATCTTTGCATTTTCTAAAAGAAACCATTTTTACCCAAATACATTGGACTTTGGTCTCAATTTGAAGGAGGACGAGCGGCCTTTAACAGATCGTTCCTCTTCTACTTCCTCCTCATCCTCGACATCCTCCAGTGGCTGTTCTGGGTCCCTGAAAGAGAGTGTGGTGTGGACAATCTGGGTTCTGAAGCGGATTTTGTTGAGTCTGGGTTTGATACGTCCACTAGAGCTGCCCGAGGCTTTGCGCCCTGGATCCTTGGCTTTGCCTCCGACCCACCCCTCCGCCGAGTGCTGATGGTGGTGGTGGTGGAGATGGTCTCCTCCGTCTTCTAAGGGGTGTGAGAATTTGTAGGTGATGAGGTGTGAGGGACGCACCTTTGAAGGTCTCCAGCGCCCACCGCCGCTGCCCACGGCGCTTTCCCCGTCTTCCTAGCCCCGAGCTCCCACCAGGTTCTTGATCTCCTCCGCGATGCTCTCTCAGGTACTGGGAGGCCTTTTTCCCACGGTAGTCCCCGATTTCCACATCGGCGTCGTAGCCCCCACCAGCAGCGTCACCACTTCTGTGTTCCCGTGCGTGGCTGCCAAGTGCAGGGCGGTGTAACCCCCGCTTGTCCTGGTGTTGGTGTTCGCCGGCAGCTGGTTCTTGTTGGCGAAGTTGACTAGCACGGCCAGAAGCTCCTGCCTTCCGTGCTTGGCCGCCCAGTGCAGGCTGGTGAAGTCGGTAATGAAGTCCCGTTTGAACAGCAGGCTGGGATCACAGGTGAGCAAGCCCTCCAGGCTGTCCCACTTGCCATCGGAGGCAGAAAGCACCTAGGCGTGCTCCAGGGGGTCCAGCGTCACGGAGCCCCCGCAGCTGCTCTCCTCCTCCACGGACCAGGCCACCGATGCGCTGTCTGAGTCGCCCCCGCCTCTGCTGCATCCGCCCCTGGAGGAGCTGCCCGGGCTGCTGCCCCCCGGGACCCACGCTCCTCTGCAGCTGCGGGGAGCTGCGCATCACCAGGTCGCGGAAATTCTGGAGGGCCGGCCTCGGCGCGGTGGCTCCCGCAAGGGAGCTGCCCTGTCCGCCTCCTTGCAGCCATGGGGCGGGGCTCCAGGTCCTCGCCGGGCCCCGTGGTCGGCGTCCGGGGTGGGGGCTGCACGTCGCGCCGCTAGTTCTTCCAGGGAGCCCCGACGTCCAGGGGCGGCCTGTGCGCGGCGGCCCGGGGGCTCCCATCGCCAGGCTCGAGGCCCTGTCCGGGGTGCGCCTCCGGGACCGCGGCGTCGGGGAGCGGATTGCGCACCTCGGGCCCGGCCGGGCCGTCGGTGGCCTCAGGCTCGGCGGTCACCTGGATTCGTGGCGGGTCCCCGGCTGGCGCCGGCGGCCCCGCACAGAACCTCTTCTTGAGGTGCACATACCTGGCGCCTTCGGCGGGATCGACGCGCACGTGGCCACGGCGTTCACCAGCTCCTTGAAGCGGGCGCGGCACGGGCGCTGCTCGGGTTCGCCGCCTAAGGCGTCTTTGAAGTGCCGCACCAGCTCGGCCTGGGCCCGGCCCCCGCGCTCCGCCAGGAAGCGCAGCACCGCCTCGGGGCCCAGGGCCACCTCCAGGCCCGGTCCGCCTCCGGGCCCCGCTCCGCCGACCCCTCCATCCTCGACCGCGCTGTTGCCCCTCCAGCCGGACGCTCAGCCGGGTCCCATCGCGGCGGGCTCCCAGGGGCCGGCTCCCGACGGCGATGGAGTCTGGCAGGCGATTGGTGGGATTTTTAACCTACCTATTAAAATATAGTCTATGGAATGTGGATGGTTTCTCTGCACTCTTATCCTCTATCCCCAGGCACCTATTCCTCATTCGTGTTATATTCTGGTCTTCTCTGGACACCAATCTCACAGACTGTTCACATAAGGCATGATTACTCTGTAGAAGATGCTTTCTCTAGCCCTCTGCTAGTATTTCTATATGTCAGGACCAATCCCATCCTTCAATATGAAAAAGCCTCGCAAACACTTAGGTTGTAACCCAATGCAAGGAGGCTAAAAATCATGAGCTGACAGACAAAATAGCCAGTATAGAGAAGAATGTCATCGACCTGATAAATACACTAAAAGAATTTCATAATGCTATCACAAACATTAATAGTGGAAAAGACCAAGTGGAGGAAGGAATCTCAGATCTTGAAGACTGGTTTTCTGAAATAAGACAGACAGACAGGAATAGTGGAAAAAATAATAAAAAGGAATAAACAAAGCCTCCAAGAAATATGGGATTATGTAAACAGAACAAATCTATGACTAGTGTACCTGAAAGAGATGGGAAAAATGGGACCAATTTAGAAAACATTTCAGGATATCTTCCATGAAAATTCCCCAACCTAGCTAGAGAGGCCAACATAAAAATTCAGGAAATGTAGAGAACCTTAGTAAGATACTCCATGAGATCATCACCAAGACATGTAATTGTCATGTTCTCCAAGGGTAAAATGAAAGAAAAAATGTTAAAGGCAGCTAGAGAGAAAAGCCAGGTGGTATACAAAGTGAAGCCCATTAAACTAACAGTGGACCTCAGTGCAAACCCCACAAGATAGAAGAGATTAGCGGTCAAAATTCAACATTCTTAAAGAAAATAAATTCCAATCCACAGTTTAATATCCAATCAAACTAAGGTTTATAAACAAAGAATAAATAAGATTCTTTCAGATAAGCAAATACTGACAGAATTTGTTTCCACTAGACCTGCCTTACAAGAGCTCCTGGAGGAAGCATTAACTGTTTTAAACAGAGTTCAGTCATAGACACTGATATCAGCAAGAAAAAAATGCCACCAAAGAAGAAAAGGCTTATCTGGTAATAAAGGAAATCATGCAAACGTTTCCTAGTCTAAGCACAGGCCATTCCCTCCACTTCTAACCCTGTGTCCTCACAGGATCATTGTAAGAACCAGCCCTTCAATATGTATACATCTGGATGCTCCCCACCACACACAGCAAATGCCCTAAAGAGTTCAAGGACACACCAGTGGTGCTCAGAGCCCAAGAGAAATGACCAGAACCGCAAGCTGACCTATCCCAGGGGAGTTTATACAAAGAAACAATATAGAACAACTGTGAAGTTGGTCTCTTGCATGGAGAGGAGGATTGTTTCAAGTGTGATAAGTCTTTCCAAATAGAGGGACGAAAACTTATCAGTCAGAGTTTGGCCATGGGTACTGAAATGGGCAAGAGTAGTGCCCAAACCAAAACACTGAGAAGGCATTACCCCCAAGATTTAACCTTTGCCCAGGGACCAGCGATTCCAGCTTATCCTCCCCAGCACTTGCCCCTCTGGTTCATCAGTAAGCTCCCAGGACCGTACTTTCCCTCAGGCTTCTGAACACTCTCTATGTACACCCACTGAAATATCCTCTCCAAAAGACTACACTTTTCAGGCTCAAAGCAAAGTCATTAGCAATTCTAGCCTTGTTCCCTCACCAGCACAGGCCAGCAGCCACCTGGCCTATACAAAAAAGAACGCCATAAAGTGCCACTCACAAATACATTCTATAACTTTTCATCCAAAAAACAAGTTGGGAAATGATGTGGCCAGTTTGAGAAACTGGTCTCTCAAAAAGAAAGCAAAGGTAGCCAGACCAGAGGAAAACAAAATAGTTTCTCTCAAAGGTTCCCTGGAGCCACCTCCAAGCATATGACATAAGCTTCCAGTGTTCCAGAATCCAACTCACTGCAAGAGAAACAAAAATGCATGGCCTTAAGTGTAGGTGAAGGACTGAACACTGTGCAGGCAGCCCAGAGATGTAGTCCTTCTCCATGCCAGGACTGACAGGGACATTGTAGCTCTCCATACAGCCAAGAGGAGAGCAGTCTTAAACTGTGCATGAAGACACACGAGGAAGTAAAGCATGGTAGCTGTGGCTCTTCTGGTTCTCTGTCTTGGGAAGGAGCCTCAGCCAGCTCTTGGACTGTGGAGCATGTGGCCAGCCCAGACTCAGAGCCTACAATGGTGTGCAATGTTGAAGACAGACATTTAACCAACACAATTTAACCACAACAAGATGTGATACCTACAAGAACAAGAACTGGGCTAATAATAATATAGTCGATAATTATTCTGATCTTTTAAAATAAGATACTTGGGCGAGGTAGCATGAGGATCTATTGCTAATACTTAGGACAATGAAATAATTGTCTTTGTTGAGACTACTTTGCAAACACTTTATGCTAAAATGTCCCGATGAAAAGACACAAAATGGCAACTTGAATTAAGAAGCAAGACCCATTTGTATGCTATCTTCAAGAGACCCATCTCACATGCAATGACACACATATGCTCAAAATAAAGGGGTAAGGGAAAATCTACCAAGTGAATGGAAAACAGAAACAAGCAGAGGTTGCAATCCTAGCTTCTTAAAAGACAGACTTTGAACCAACAAAGATAAAAAAAAAAAAAAAGAAAGAAGGAAATAACATAATGGTAAAGGACTCAATTCAACAAGAAGAGCTAACTACCTTAAATATAAATGCACCCAACACAGGAGCACCAAGATTCACAAAGCAAGTTCTTAGAGACCTTCAAAGAGATGTAGACTTCTACACAGTAACAGTGGAAGACTTTAACACCCCACTGACACTATCAGACAGATCATCAAGACAAAATATTTACAAACATAGTCAGGACCTGAAGTCAGCACTGGATCAAATAGACCTGATAGGCATCTACAGTACTTTCCACCCTAAAACAACAGAATATACATTCTTATCACTGCTACATGAAACTTACTCTAAAATTGGTTAACAGTAGGAAGTAAAACACTCCACAGAAAATGCAAAAGAATTGAAATCATAACAGTCTCTCAGGCCACATGCAATAATATTTGAAAGCAAGAAGCAAGACTCAGCAATTCACTCAAAATTGTATAATTACATGGAAACTGAATAACCTGCTTCTGAATAACTTTTGAGTAAATAATGAAATTAAGGCAGAAATCAAGACATTCTTTGAAACTAATGAGAACAAAAATATAATATACCAGAATCTCTTGAACACAGCTAAGGAAGTGTTAAGAGGGAAATTTACAGCATTAAAGTACCACATCAAAAAGTTAGAAAGACCTCAAATTAACAATCTGACATCAAAACTAAAAGAACTAGAAAACCAAGAGAAAACAAACCCCAAGAAGATAAGAAATAACCAAGATCAAAGCTGAACTGAAGAAGACAGAGACACACACAAAAAAAAGTCATTCAAAAGATCAACAAAATCAGGAGCTTGTTTTTTTTTTTCTTAAAGTAATAAAACAGAGAGACCACTGTCTAGACTAATAAAGAAAAAAAGAAGATTCAAATAAACACAATCAGAAATGACAAGGCAGATGTTACCACAGATCCTGCAGAAATGCAACCATCAGAGAATTTTATGAACACCTCTACGCACATAAACTAGAAAATCTAGAAGAAATTGATACATTCCTGGACATATAAACCTCCCAAGGCTGAACCAGGAAGAAATTGAAGCCCTGAATAATTACAAGTTCTGAAATAGAGGAAGTAATGAATAGCCTCCCAACCAAAAGAAGCCCAAGACCGGAGGGATTCACAGCTGAACACTACCAGATGTACAAAGAAGAGCTGATGCCATTCCTACTGAAACTATTCCAAAAATTTAAGGAGGAGGTACTCCTCCCTGACTTATTCTATGAAGCCAGCATCACCTTGATGCCAAAACGTGGCAGACATACAAGAAGAAAAGAAAACTTCAAGCCAATGTCCTTGATAAACGTCAATGCCAAAATGCTCAATAAAATACTGGCAAACCAAATCCAGCAACACATCAAAAAGCTTATCCATCACCAACCAGTAGGCTTCATTCCCAGGATGACAGTTTGGTTCAACATACACATATTAATAAATGTGATTCATCACATAAACAAAGCTGAAGACAAGAAAACATGATTATCTCAATAGATGCAGAAAAGGCTTTTGATAAAATTCAACATCCATTCATGTTAGAAAAGGAAAGTCTCAATAAACTAGGTATTGAAGGAACATACCTCAAAATAATGAATCGTATATGGCAAAACCACAGCCGACATCATACTGAATAGGCAAAAGCTGGAAGGATTCCTCTCGAAAACAGGCACACACAAGGATTCCCTATATCACTATTCCTATTCAACACAGTATTGAAATTTCTGGCCAGGGCAATTAGGCAATAAAAAGAAATAAAGGGCTTCAAATAGAAAGAGTGGAAATATAACTACCCCTGTCTGCAGGTGAAATAATCCAATGTCTAGAAATAATTTCAGCCCAACTGCTTCTTAAGCTGATAAACAATGTCAGCAAAGTTTCAGGATACGAAATCAATGTGCAAAAATCACTAGCATTCCTACACATTAACAAGAGTAGAGCTGAGAGCCAAATCAGGAAGAAATTTTCAATCACAATTGCCACAAAAAATATAAAATAGCTAGGAATACAGCTAACCAGGGAGGTGAAAGATCTCTACAAGGAGAGCTACAAAACACTGCTGCTCAAAAAACAGAGGTGACACAAACAGAAAAATATTCCATGCTCATTGGATAGGAATAATGCCATTAAAATAGTCATACTTCCCAATGCAATTTATAGATTCAATGCTGCTCCTATTAAACATTGACATTTCTCACAGCACTAGAAAAATCTATTTTCAAATTCATATGGAATCAAAAAAGAGCCTGAATAGTCAATCTTAAGACAAAAGAACGGGGGTTGGATCCAAGATGGCCGATTAGGAACAGCTCAGGATTGCAGCTCCCAGTGAAAGCGCAGAGGGTGAGTGGACGCCGCATTTCCAGACGGATTTTTATTGCCCACAGACTAGGAGATTCCCAGGTGGAGGAGCCCT
>CAUYLG010050020.1:0-39507 GCA_963573385.1 Cacajao melanocephalus | reverse complement strand
GCTGGCAACCCATAGGGCTCCTCCGCCTGGGAATCTCCTAGTCTGTGGGCAATAAAAATCTGTCTGGAAATGCGGCGTCCACTCACCCTCTGCGCTTTCACTGGGAGCTGCAATCCTGAGCTGTTCCTAATCGGCCATCTTGGATCTTCTCTCCAAATATGGTTTTCTTTATCATTACATTTCTGTGCAGTGTATGTTCTGAACCCAGCTACAAAGAAGGAATCTTGTCTTAGTCCACATTTCATAGAAGATTTCTTTGTGTAGCTATTATCCACTAAATTTTTTAAAAGAAATTTTTCTCAATTTTGTCAACTCCTATGTTACATTTGCTGAACCTATGTTTTTGCATATGAATTAAAACCAACAATAATTTAAAAGGCCTCTGCCCTTGGCTAGCAAGGCAAAAATGGGGAATGAGAAGGTGAAGCTACAGTTCTGTGTACTTTGATTCCCAAGTTACTCTGATCCATGGCAGCTGCCGTGTTCCATTGTTAGAGTGTGCCCACCTGGGGCAGAAGACAGAAATTAAAATAAGTTCAATTTTTTAAAAATGCTTATCTTAGGAAAATGTTTAATATTATTTGCTTCTTAAGAGATGTTTTATTTATGAGCTATTAATTTCCCATTGTGAATGAGTTGTAATACACATTCAGGAACCCAGCTTTTCAGTCAGTTAAAACTAAAACCTAATGAGCTGAAACAATTGATGCTGCTCTTTCTCCTAGATGGGGTGGGAAAAAAAACAGGATCTTGTGAATAAAATTTGTTTTGTTTAATTAAAGGCACGTTAATTAAAATGCTCTTTAACTCATTCATGGTGCCTTTAAAATCCATTTTTCATCTTTAAGGACAAGTAAAGCAATGATAAATCAGACATTTCTTTAAGGTTTGACTAGGAAAATATATGATTCATAATCTGAGAGAATGCTGATAAAAATAAATTTGCATTCACAATCCATAGGCTAAATGATATTGCATATATTACAGCCAGGACTGGTCATGGGTTGAATTGTGAAATAGGCCAACTACAATTGTGGCCCCATTTTGGTCTCCTGTCTGTGGCTGTCCTCTGCCTTTCAGAAGTCTCATTCAGTGTTATCTGCTACAGTTTCCTTTGCACCTACCAAAAGCAATTTTCAGAAAAATGGCACACACTACCTTGGTGGGGTAAATATTTTTTCTGGGTTATGGAGAGAGGCAAAGCTTTCACAAAAAGTATCAGAGGGGTCACCACAGGGATGTTGAGGGGCTACCAGTGAAGGTCCCCTCTTTTTGACCCCCTTCTCAACAAGATTAACTATATTCATGTCTATTTTACACTTGAGTTTCTCTGCGAGATTTTGTTTGATAAAAGTGTTTCTCTGTTGGTAACACAATCACAATAAACAAAAACAAATATCAACACAAAACCCTTACAAAGTCTAAGAAGTATTGTTCTAATGATAGGAATATAGGCCATGGATTTGGATTCAATCTCTGACTCCAACAATAATTGCTTAAGCAAATTAGGCTTTCTGATTTTAATTTGCTTTATACGAAAGCTTTAAAATAATTATATATAAAGGACTGTTGTGATAGTTAAAAAAAGAGACCTTAAACAACAATTATAGTGCGTAGCATATAGTAGGGATATAAAAAGTGTATTAGATTAGCGTGGCCTTTTCTAAATTCCACTCCTACTTTGCTATATTTCTTTAGTGACTTGTTGCTTGTCCTTTGTTATGTTGAGGTCACTTTTAATCATTTATTTGGGTGTAGAGAGAAAGGCAAACGCAATGATGCTAATCAGTACGAGACTTAAGTTAGAGATTGATTGGAGGTGGGGAAGACATCAAAAGCACCTTGAAATGTGCCATCCACAACCAAGGGTAAAATGCCACTCTTGCACTTCATAATCAATGTCATCGTTCTTGTAGTTGTTCAGCTAGGAGAGGGACTTGCCTGTTAAGTTAGTGCCTTGGAACAAGGAGCCATGAAGTAATGCTAAACAAAAGCCATTGAGTGTAATTCTGTCTACAGCAGACTGTTTATTTTGGGGTGTGGAAGATTAAGAAATCCTGGCTTCCATTTCTTAGAATGAAGCAAAGCCTGAATAGTCTTAAAACCAGACGTGACGGCATCAAAACAGCTTTCCCATCTGCCTCTCTTTTCATTTTCCAGAGTGGCCCAGCCCATTTAATGATGAGTGAGAGAAAATAGGACAGGGACTCACAAATCATCTGTGTCATGCTGCCAAGGATGAGCATGAGTGAATCTGATCAGTGAGATAGGATTAAATTCCCTTAAATTTGCAGATTGACTTAAACGGATTATTCAAATCTCTGACTTCTCTTCTGTTCACACTGCTATATGCTTCTTATTCATTCTGAATAAATTTTACTCTACAAAGAAATAAAATATGTTATTTTTCATAGCATTGTATAGTTTGCAAACTGTTTCACGTTCATTATTTCATGTGATGATTGCAATAACTTTGTAATATGATATTGTATTCTGATGTTTTTTAACCAAAGAGGAAAGGGAGGTTCAAAAACGAGAAAAGATTTAGAGCAAATCTCTGCATGACCCAAGTGCTAACAAACATACAATTGCCCCTGATCTCGTACCAGGTATCTTGGTAGTTAAATTGTGCTTCTTGCTATATTTTAAACCTCTTCATGCCATATCGCACTAGCGTATGCTCATTTGGCTTCATTGTCTTGTCAGTTCTACTGGATACTGATCATTTCTTTATTTGCATGTTTTGTTTTGATAAGAATGAAAAAGGAAGCACCATTTTCTTTTTTTCTTTGATACTTGGCTAAAATATACTTTAAATTCACCTGAATAATAATATTATTTTTTAAAGTCCTTCAGCCATTTTTAATAACACCAGTGCCTTTTGTGGATACCTAATTAACACAATTTTAGTAAGTGTTAAAAGATTTACTGCTCCCCATGGATCTGAGCAAAATAAACCTTCCTCTGTTTAATTATGTAGCATCATTTATCTTGAGATGATTTGGGTAACTAGAAAAAGAGATTGATTATTTATGTCTTTCTATGCTTAGTTTCAAAATACCACACTCTGACTATTGCCTTTGAGATAATTACTTTTTAATTCACTCATGCTATCTGTTGTACTAATTTGTAATAAATGTAATATTTAAGTGTTGACTACCACACCCTCAAGATTCATGGACATTATATGTTAGGGAAAAAGCTACGCAGAAAACTCACACCTCAAATATTTTGAATAGTAGCTTAATTTAAATATCTGAGATTATTTACAATTACTTGACAGAAAGTACTTTTATTTTCCTTTGAGAATGTCTTATCACTGTCATAATTATCAAAAAGTATTGAAGCCCTTTTCCAAAAGTATGTTTACATTGGGTGGAATTTAGAATGTATTCAAAAGGTATATTCGGTAAGCCTATGTGTGTGTGTGTGTGTGTTGGATGTTGCTTTTCCAGCCAAAATACTCTGTAGTCAGTGGTGCCTTTGTCTGACTTTTGCTGGGGCCCACTGGACCCTTTCTTCCCACTTGGCTAGGCAGGCTGTGCTCAGCTCACATTACTGGCCTGGATTCATGCTTGCCAAGGGCAAGTAGAGTGCTGAGGGGTGTGTGAGTGAGCAAGCATGGGGTCTGGCCACTGTTCACAGCCAGGCACACTGGCTGCAGCAGAGCAGGCAGCTCCAGGCATTGGCACAGGTGCCAGCTCCCTGCCAGGCTATAGCTGAACCAGATGTTACTGCAAGTAGCTTCCATAGCTGGCACCAGGAAATGTAGTGGCACCTGGAAGCTTGGAGATAGTAGGAACCACAGAACCCCAAAGTGTATGTCACAGCTCTGGCTTGGGGAGCTCCTAGGTATGGGTTCCCCGAAAGGCCACAGGTCTTCTTTCCTTCTCTCTTCTCTTCTTGTCACCTGCAAAATGGTGAGCAATGGTCATATTTCAGCCCTGTTTGTGTTACAGCTCTTTCAGCCCTATGATTCAGCAGGTCCCAAGTTCTTTACAAGTGTCCAGAAGGAATGAGGTATGCAGACAAGTGGAGGGTGAGTAAGGTGAAGAGGAGCTTTAGTGAGTGACAAGACAGATCAGAGGAGACGTGCAGTGGACCACTACTGTTTACAGGCAAGTTGTCCCAATGAGTGCTCAGCTCTCAGCAGAAAGGAGACCCATAGTGGGTAGCTCCTCTCTGTCAATAGCTCCTCTCCACAGCTAGTGGTCCTGACATCTATCTGCTCAGCTTTCTACAGAGAGGAGACCTTGGGGTGAGTAGCTCCTCTCCGCACGCAGGTCATCTTGTCATCTCTGTGAGTCTGGCTGAGTCTGGGGGTTTTATGGGCTTCAGAGGGGAGGATGTACATGCTGATTGGTTCCTGGGTGGCCATGGGGAGACCTGGAAAAGGCTTCATAAGTTCTCATTCTGGTCCATGGAACTGAGAGCCCAGCCCCCAGGCCTCACGGTCCCCCTGACTTTAAGGTGGGGCCTCGCCGGGGACCTGCCCCTTTCTAGCCTGTCTGCCTCCTGCCCTCATCCACAACATCCAGGCTGTTCATGCCAAAGGGCACCTACAGGTCATCTGTGATCTGCCTTCAACAGTCCCTGGGCCTCCCTCCCATGCTGATCAGCACTAATAGTCCAGAATCAGCACTGTGTTGAGCATATACCCACCTGGCTAGGTTGCAACAGCACCCAGGCTTGGCCTCAATTTTGCTCTGAGATTGGAGCAAGCACCAGGATCAGGGAGAGGCCAGGCAGCAGGAGCAGGGACATCTATGCCTGTTGGGTAAAGAGGGCCTTTCCTGGCCCCTGAGAGTGTAGTGATGCCTAGGTCTGCAGCTGCAGCTGTATGTGGGAGGGTAGGGCTCCTGCCTACTCCCAATCCCCAAGAGCACAGGGATATCCAGGTCCGCAGCAGCGACTGGGAAGCTGCAGCTGCATCTGGGGTATACGAGGCTCCCACCTTACCAACTCAGAAGGGTGTGGGGCTTCTGCCTATTCCTGGCTCCTGCAGGCTCCATGGAGTGCACAGCACTGGCTGCATCTCCCCAGATGTAGCCAGCATCATGGCAGCAGCCACTCAAGTTGGGTCACCACTGCCATCACTTACATGCACACATACACATATGTGTATATACATGATTACGTAGAAAGAGTGTTACTCTATCAATAACCTTAACATTATCTCTCTCTCTTTCCCCTTTCCCAGCATAATAAATGTGTTTGTGTGAATATATTAATATTCCTCAATTGGTTTCCTGTCTGACTAATAGCAAGCTTTGAGGAGACAGCTATTGCTCATCTGAAGGTTGATTTGTGATTAAGTTTAAATCTCAGCTCTCTGGCTATAGAATGTAGCTAACTTCTCAGATTTTAGGCTTCTCCATAAGTTTCTTAAGGATTAAATGAGATAATATATGTAATGTATGCAGTACAATGTCTTCCACAAATAGAAACTCAATAGATTTCTTTTTCTCTTTAATGAATCCTTTCTATTTTGAGGAGTTAACAACTATCATTGAAGAGAAAAAAGCTAAATAATGGCTAATCTAGTAGTTCAAACAGACTGTTGAATTCCTAGTACCTCTTCACTTATTAAATAAGCTAGCCAACCAGAGAGTTCTTCAAATAATCAACTACCGTTAGAGATCAAGATTTTTGTTTTTCACTGAATCCCACTCATTTTTCATCATTGAATAAAGCAACAGATTTTTTTTATAGTGGAAACAGGTATGACTTCCATTTGAAGCTATTTATAACTAAATACAGAGATCCAGGAAACAGATTGCAGTAGATCAGAGAGGATGCAGAACATTATTTTTTAAACATATGAAAGATACAGCAGCCTTGAAGATCAGAAGCACCTGGATTCCCTTTATATGTACATGCCAAACAAATTAGGAATTCTTAGGAGAGAAGAGTTACATCATTAAATACAGGGCTTGGAGAAGAAACAGTCAGGATTGTCAGTGTTCATCAACTGTGGTCATGCATGTTTTACCAGGTTGCTTTTATTTTCTTTATTCTTAAAAATATCTATGTAGTTTCTAAAAACATTAGGCTCTTTTTGTGCCAAGGTTAAATTTTCTTCCCTTCCCAAGAATTCTAATGGAAAAGCTCCATGTAGTACATCCATTAGAGCAAACAAAAATAGCAAAGTAAGTATTAACATAATTTTTATATTTGATCATAAGCTGATGTTTGTTCAATTCTATTTATTTTTTCTGTGGGGAAGCAATGCTCAATAACTCCTAGGCAGTGGGCTCCAGCATGTACCTTTATTACATTTTGTTACTGCTGTATACAGCCTTTTGACATAAATTATCTTTTCAAGAAAATTGATTTTTTTGAATCAGAAATGATAAAGCAACCACTAAATATGATTTTGTGCCATGCAAAAAGTAAAGGCCTTCTCCACTGGTCATATCTTCTTATTTACCCACCCCAAGTCTAAATTTAATCCTGCTTGTGTGTACATCTATTACCTCTAGGTATTTTTGCTCATAGCATTTGATGTATCATGTTATAATTTACCTACCTTCTGCTATGGTTATAATATTAATAGTATCCCCCTTACAGAAGTAACTTGTGTTATTTATATTTTTGTCCAAGAACTAAGCACAGTGGCTCGTGCATAGAAGATGCTGCTGTACACAGGTTTATTGATTCAATGAATGTTTTGCGACTCAGCAAAAACTCTTCTCCAGGAGGGAAAATACAATGGTACTGGCTACTTTACCCTTATTCCATCCCCTAGCTTTCATGTTTCAATTTGCATCAATCAATCCCTCCTAGTTAATTATCTTGAGTCAAAAAGATAGCTAGAATAAAAATCTCATATCACTTACAATCAATATTTACATGTATTCTCTGACTTCTTAAGTAATATTTTAGGTTACTATTTATGGACATGGGCCAAAACTGTCTTCATAACTTCATTATAGATATATATGTAGATAGATAAATATAGACAGATAAACAGATAGTAGATAGGTAGATTTTATCATTTAAGAGAATAAGATGTCAGAAATGTATTTATAATTTTGTATGAGGAATTAACTTGTCTTAACATTCTAGAATGAGTTTTTTTTAATCTAGAATTTTATGAATGTTAATGGTTGAATTTTTGGTTCATTCACTATGAACTATGACAAAGGGTTCAATTGTCAAATTATGCTCATATGAATCTGAGCTCTTACCTGATGTTAAGGATACAAGCAACCAAATGGCGAAGGCACAGCAGAGAGAGGTCTTGGATATCCCATGTGGCTCCCTAGATCCTCTTTCCTCATGAGACACACTTTATGGACTACAATAACAGAAAAGGTTTCTAACCTAGGTATGCATGTCATCTTATGCTGTGAAAGCACTTCAATGATGAAAGGTCTGTATTTTATTTCCAGATCATTAAACAGTTTTCATGACATTTTCCAGGGGTATGTGCCTCATAACTTCATAAATTCTAGATTCCTTTCTCATAAGAAATCCTAAACCAAGGGCATCCTTTTAAGAGCATTACACAGAGGAGCATTCTTCTGCTAGCAAACATTATTAGTCTGTTACCAAAAGGCCTGTTATTAGCAAGTTTAAAAAGAAATTCAGCTGGAACCCTTTCCCTTTTCCCTCTGGGATTGTGCCTCCATTTTTGGTACACTAACAGATCCAAGGCAGTTGCAATAACCCTTTTCTCCTATGTACACATTCTGACTTCAGTCAAGAAATATTCGTCGTATATTTTACAGGTTTTAACTTTTTTAATCCTACAACTATTTTGCAATACTTAATGAAAAATATAAGTACACTAACAGTCCAATGGCCACCAGAATTTGAATCATACAATGAGGATAGAAAAGACTTCAGTAAAGCATATTAAAGACATCGGTAAAGCATATTAATGATGCACATATCTCTTGAGATGTGTATATCTTATATTATTTTGTCAGCTCTGTTACTCAGTTTTTCTTGCTCCATCATTTTTGGTTATTTGAAAATGTTAATGTATGTTGGTGGAGAGGCTTAATTTAGTTTTTTTTTTCTGATTTTTAAGTTTCATTTTGTAAGTATCATTATAGACTTATGACCTTTATTTTAATTCCAACTTTCATTTGGATTTGCGGTATACATATGCAGGTTCGTAACATGAGTATATTGCATGATGCTGCAGTGTGGAGTATGGATGTCATCACCTAGGTAGTAAGCATAGTACCCAAGGAGTAGTTTTTCAGCCAACTCCCTTTCCTTCCTTCGTACCCTTCTAGTCATCTCCAGTGTCTGTTGTTTCCATCATTATATCCGTGAGAACCCAAGACTGAGCTCCTATTTATAAGTGAGAACATGTGGTGTTTGGTTTTCTGTTCCGGCATTAATTTACTTAGGATAATGGCCTCCAGCTGCATCCACGTTGCTGCAAAGGACATGATTATGTGTCTGTGTGCTATTCTGTGGTGTATATGTACCGTATTTTCTTTTTCCAGTCCGTAATTTATGAACACCTGGGTTAATTCCATGTCTTTGCTATTGTGAATAATGCTAAGATAAACATATGAGAGCATGTGACTTTTTGATAGAACGATTTATTTTCCTTTCAGTATATACCCAGTAACGAGATTGCTGGGTCAAATGGTAGCTCTGTTTTAAGTTCTTTGAGAAATCTCTGAACTGCTTTCCACAGTGATTGAACTAATTTGTATTCCCACCAACTGTGCAAGTGTTCCCTTTTCCTTGTAGCTTTCCTAGCATCTGTTATTTTTTGACCTCTTAATAGTAGCCGTTCTGACTGGTATGAGGCAGTATCTCATTGTGGTTTTGATTTGCATTTCCCTAATGGCTAGTGATATTGAGGATTTATTCATATGTTTATCGTCTTCTTTTGAGAAGTGTCTGTTCATGCCCTTTGCCCATTTTTTAAAATGCGGTTATTTGTTTTTTGCTTGTTGATTTAAGTTCTTTGTAGATTCTGGATATTAGACCTTTGTCAGATGCATTTGTGAATGTTTTCCCCTATTCTGTGGGTTACCAGTTTACTCTGTTGATAATTTCACTTGCTGTGCAGAAGTCCCAATTGTCAATTTTTGTTTTTGTTGCAATTGCTTTTGGGGATTTAGCCACAAAGTCTTTGCTGAAGCTGATGTTGAAAGGATATTTCCTAGGTTTTCTTCTAGGATTTTTATAATTTGAGGTCTTACATTTAAATTTTTAGTCTATGTTGGTTAATTTTTTGGAGGACATAGGTAGGGGTCCAGTTTCTTTCTTTCTTTCTTTTTTTTTTCTTTTGTTTTGCATATGGATATCTAGTTTTCCCAGCTTCATTTATTGAAGAAACTGGAGCACATGATTCAGCAATCTCACTACTGGGTATATATGCAAAGGAAAGGAAATAATTATGTTGAAGAGATATCTGCACTATTATGTTTATGGCAGTGTTATTCACAATAACCAAGATATGAAATTAACGTGTGTCTATCAACTGATGAATGCTTAAAAATAAGTGGTATATATACACAATGAGGTATGATTTAGTTATTAAAATGAATTAAATTCTGTCATTTGTGGGAACATGAATGTGCTTGGAGAATATTACGTTAAGTGAAATAAGCCAGGCACAGAAAGAGAAATACTGCATGTTCTCACTCATATGTGGTAGCTAAATGCGTTGGTTTCATAGAAGTAGAGAACAGAATTGTGGTAACTAGAGGCTGGGAAGGGAGGGGGTAATAAGGATAAGAGAGGTATTGGCTAATTGATACAAAATTACAGCTAAATAGGAGGAATAATTTCTGGTGTTCTATAGCATGTAGCATGCATACAGTTAACAGTAATTTATTCTGTATTTTCAGATAGCTAGAAGAGAAAATTTTGAGTGTTTCTAATACAAAGAAATAATAAATATTCGAGGTGATAGACATGCTAAATACCTTATTGGATCATTACACATTTTTAACAGTATCAGAATATCACACTGTACATCATAAACGTGTACAATTATATGTAAACTAAAAATAATAAAAATTAAATATATAACCAGTAATTTCACTCTTAGATATACATTACAGAGAAATCATTACATTTGCAAATCAAAAGGCATGTACAAGATAGCTTCACAGCAGTTTAATACATAATATTGAAAAACTAGAAGCAACACAAGTGTATATCAGATAGTAGATGAATTGTAGTATATTAATACAATGAAATTCCACACAAAAAAATCTTCTACTACACATAACTGATCTTGCAAATCACATATGATACAGAATAAAAAGAATCATACAACAATTATATTTTACTCAACATACAAAATTCAGAAACAGACAAAACTAATCTATGGTGATAGAAGTGAGAAGAGTGGTTACTGGTGGGTGAGATGATGTGGCTAGGGGTCTTGGTGCTATTGACATTAAAGATAAGAGGGCCCTGTTCTGGTACTGGGAATCTATGTCTTGATCTGAGTGGTGATTACATGTGTGTATACTTAAGAATTTACTGAATTATATGCTTACATTTCTTTTGCAGTGTACCTGTTATACCTCATGTACAAATTAAATTGATATAATGCTGCAATATGTACTTTTATTCACAAAGTTATTTTCTCTTCTTTCTGCGTAATTTCTTTATTCACATCAAAAGGAATAAATGCTTCATGGTTTCTTTTTTAATATTTGGGATTATTAATGAAACAAGATTTTCCAAGGCCTCAGTCTTGTATTTATTTGAGTTATTTTGGTCAGATTCTCTCAGTCCTTTTCCGTTTTTTGGGGGAAAAAAGCTCTACTATTAGTGGTGGCATTGGTTGATTTTGGAGGTCTGGTTTTCATTTGGTTTTAAATTTTTTTTTTTTTTTTGCTGAGAATAGCTATCAAAGATATGGGTTTCTAATTCCCTATTTTTTATTAACTTCTTATTATCTCCTCTTCACTTCCAAAGGTAAGCAGAGATATTTAAGTACTTCTAATTACCTACAAAGCTGATCGAAGACTAAAGTCACTCTCAACAGCAGGCATGAGTGATGTTTCAGATATCCCACTGATTCTTGATAGAAGGGTTTTAAGTTTATATGATTTCATCTTTTTTAGTAACATTTTTGTCAGTCTTTTAAAATTCACATTGTTGTTTTAAGTATGTGACTATGAATTTCTTGAAGTATTTCTGTGGCATTATTATTTGTTTGTACCAATTCCATTAATTGAACTAGCATGTTGCAAAGCAACATTGATACATGTCATAGTTATCTTTTATTATCATTTAAATTATTCCCTTTTTGTTACGAAGATGAAAATTTAGTTTAACAAATTAAGGACGCAGTGTAATTTTGGAAATAGCAGTGGCTAGAAGTCAAGACATGTGAGCTTTATTACTAGCTCTACAGTAAGATTCAGAAGCAGATGGTTGATAGATACATTTTCTTTACTACAATAAGAAATTTAAAAAGAGCTGGATCAGTTAGATTTAATTTTTCTTCCAGTTTAGATCATCAAGTAATTATTTTTCATATTGAGATCAGTAGTACAAATTATTGTAAATAGGATGTTGGAACATACTATAGTTGCACACTTGGTTTCAGCGAAGACCATGTGAAATGTTACTAATAACAAATGTTCATATGAGACCCTTCATCTCATGGCCTTAATCTTGATGTCCAGATAGGAGTTTCAGGGGTATCAATCTCTGCAGCTGCTGGAGCTATTTCCAATGCTAATGTGGGTTCCATTTATAGGAAATCTTCCTCCTGTTTTATCTCTGACAACTTCAACATATCCATTGAAAACAAAGGGTGAGACAAGACAAAAAAAAGAAGCTATAGTTTATGGGATAAAGAATTATTTTTTCTTTGTGTTAGAAACAGGTAATTTGAACATGGTAATTAATTTTTCTGAGATTAAGTAAACTGAGTTCAAACTGTCCTGAGCACTTAGCCTCTTCAAAGAATAAATTTTTGACTCCAATGTATTTTTGATTTTCATTCTCTATCTTTAAGACTAACGAGATTATTGTCCATATGCATCGTTTCTGAATAAAGTATCTGCTACTAACTGGAATTCAAGCACAGGAAGCATAGCTGATGTGGAAAAAGTATTGCAAGATGACAGAATTCACTATTCTAAATGTGTCCCCAAGGGATTTTAGAGGTGCTAATATTATACACTATGTAACCCTCTCTGCTAGATGCCTGCATAATCACAGCATTGGAATTGACATATTTGTCATAGACAATCACATTGGAAAGTTTCTGAAGCTATAAATAATGGCTGGGGCACCTATAATATTTTTTAGCTGCAGGGACATGGCACTTAATCTTGATGTAATCCGCACAGGGTAAAGCCCAGGGGCATTCATATTGAGTGCTCATGCTTGGGTTATTGCATGACACCTAAAGTTCCCCAATTCAACAAGCTTCTTTGCGGTAGATGAAAACTTACCAGTGTATCTGGTCCAACTTCACAGCCTTAGGCAAATAGTCCTGGTGAGGTGATAATATTTATTTCTTTAAAAGATTTCCTGAGATAAACTCTTCATATATGAAACAAATATTTATTATTAATAATGAACACTTACTGGCCACATACTGTACATACCAGATACTGTTCCAAAGACATTATATGCATAATTTTAACTAATCCTTAAAACATCTCTATTAGAAAGGTACTATTTTGATCATTATTTTATAGATGGGGAAAACTGTGCCACAAGAAATTAAGGGCCATTGTTAACTAATATGCTACAACAGGCAGTACATTGTAATAGTTAAAAGTGTGGCTTTTGAGCCACACTATTAAAAAAATAGTGAAGTCCCAGATCTTCTCTTTATTCGATCTGTGACATTAGGTAAACGAAGCGAATTCTCTCTGCCTCAGTGTTTTCATTCGTAAAATGGGGCTAATAGTTATAGCTCCTCAAGGGTTGTGAGCATTACATGAATCAGGGTAAAGCTATTAGAATAGTATCTGTCTCAATTGCTTCTTGGCCTTTTGGCTAAGACGAAGTATAGAATACTGTCTATCTCATATGCTCAATAAGTGTTAATGCTACTTTATTCTGTCTCCTATGTTGAGAATGTTCTATAGTTGATCAGTGTACTGAAATGAGCAACTTTTATGTCTCTCACCTCTATTAGGGTCTGTGCTCCTAAATTATAGGGACATAGTTTAGCTCATACCAAGCATGCAGCCAGATCAATGTTACATATAATTTCACTGAATTAATACATGAATAAAGCATGATGCTTATTTTTGAGGCTGTCAGGGTACAGTAGAGGAATCATGTCCTCACAATCACTAGAATACAAAGCAGTGTATGTAACATGCCTCATGACCTTTCCTGGTACCCATGACATTTCTTGAAGAAATTTTTGTGGCATTTACATTATATTATAATGTTTCTCCTTACAGCCCCTCTTCCCCTTATTAACCTGAGACTTCCTAAGCTGTTCTGGGGCAGTACTCTAGTTATTCCATCATATTTGAAACAGCAGTGGCTGGCTTAATGCCAGTGTGTATGTTGTAAGTTACTGTGCATGCACACACCATGAGTGTATATAAACAAGGTGAAAGGGTAGTCTCAACATTGTTATGGCAGCTGTTGTGCAGTCAAACTGGACTGGAGGTAAGAGATAAAGGACCCTGATCTCCTTACGTACTGCTTGGCATTTTGCAAAATGTTTGGCATGAGTTGTTGCAATATATAGAGCCATGACGCCCTCCAATCTCTTTCTCTTCATCTCCTTTGATATGCTAATCCTTAACAGAAGCTATGTTAACCATTTTATATAGCTTTTACATGGACTTTTCCATAACAAATCATAAACTAAATTCTTAGGTCTCATATTAAAATCTGCATTGAAGGCAGTCTAGTATATACGGCCACTAAGGCAACTGGCTTCAGGAATCTTTACTGCTGCAAGAAAGAGAAAGGCATATAGTTGAGTAAATGTTAGAGTTCTTCTGCTGGGTCATCTGTTTTGCATATTCCCCTAGTTTACACAAACAATACAAGTGTGGGGTTTTGCACATCCCTGCATTAGTCTGCTTGGGCTGCTATAACAAAATATCACGGACTGGGTGTCTTAAAGAACAACAGCATTAATTTCTCACAGTTCTGGGGTTTAGGAAGTCCATAATTTTTAAGGTATTGGCAAGTTTGTTTCCTGATCCTGCTACCTGGCTTGCAGATAGATGCTTTCTCTTCATGTCTTCACATGACAGAGAGAATCTTGTCTTCTTCTTTAAAAAACATATCCTATCATGGGAGCCCCATTCTAATGAACTTCTCTAAACCTAGTTACTTTCAAAAAGCCCTACCTTCAAATACTATCACATTAAGGATTAGGACTACAGTATATGAATTTAGAAAAGACACACATTCAGTTTATAATAATTCTTCTTTAAAAACTGGCAAACTATCACGTACTTGCATTCTTACAGAAATCACCCCTCTTCTTTGCAGAATTAGAAATACAGTGTCCTTATATATTGCTGAAATAAAGAAAGAGGCAAAAAGACATTGTAACATAAACAGTATAACATATATAACAATATAATATAAAGAATACTCCTACACAATAGGTTTTCTGTCACTTACTCCTCTTTAGTATGCAATCTATGTTTTGAATATGTTTCTTTGCAACTGCAGTTGGTGGAAACCTTCAATTTGAGATTAGGTGGTTAAAAGAGTTGTCATTTTGACAACTGACAAGCAATCCAATCAGATAAACTAAAAAGAGTATTTTGTTATTTTATCTAAGGTAAAACTCGTTTGCAGAGGGGTATGAGTGTGAATCCATTTTAAAATATAATGTCCTATAGCTAACAAATATCTATTGAAAATTAAACATGTAATTGGTTCTTGTAAATGGTTCTGTTTTCTAACACTTCTAATAAAATACCTGCCTTTTCATAGGAAGTCAGAAAACCTGGCAATGGGCAAAGGCAGAGAGGTCACCAAAGCAGATACCAATGTATACTCTGAAGATCCCAAAAAGTGATTTGAGGAAAGAGGTGTCTCAGACATAAATTTTTCTATTTTTTTAATAATTGTTTTTTTAAATACAGGTATAGCTCAGAGATATAGCTGGTTTGGTTCTAGACCACTGCAATAAAGTGAGTATTGCAGTAAAGACAGTCACACATATTTTTTGTTTCCCAGTACATATCATCTCTGCTGGTGGAAAATCTTGCCTCCACGTTAATAGCTGCTGACTGATTAGGGTGGTGGTTGCTGAAGGTTGGAATAACTGTGATAGTTTCTTAAAATAAGGTAACAGTGAAGTTTGCTGCAAGCTTTGATTCTTTTACAAAATATTTCTATCTAGCATATGATGCTGTTTGATAGGATTTTATCCACAGTAGATATTCTTTCAAAACTGAAGTCAATCCTCTCAAAACCTGCTGCTGCTTTATCAACTAAGTTTATCTAATATTCTAAATCTTTTGTTGTCATTTCAATAATGTTGACAGCATCCTCACTATGAGTAGATTCTATCTCAGTGAAATAAACCACTTTGAGAAGCAACTCCTCATCAATTCAAGTTTGATCAGGAGATTGCAGCAATTCAGTCGTATCTTAAGGATGCACTTCTAATTCTAGTTGTCTTGCTATTTCCACCACATCTGCTGTTACTTTCTCCAGTGAAGTCTTGAACCTCTCAAAGTCATCCATGAGGGTTGAAATAAACTTTCAAACTCGTGTTAATGTCAATATTTGGATCTCCTTTTATGAATTACAAATATCCTCAATGGCATCTAGAATGGTAAATTCTTTCCAGGGGTTTTCAACTCACTTTGTCCAGATCTATCAGAGGAATCACTATCTATGGCAGCTGTAGCATTACATAATATATTTATTAAATCACAAAATTTGAAGTCAAAATAAATCCTGATTTATGAGCTGCAAAATGGATATTGTGTTAGCAGGGATGAAAAGAACATGTCTTTATACATCTCCATCAGAATTCTTAAGTGATCATGTGCATTGTCAATAAACATTCATATTTTGAAAGAAATATTTTTTCCTGACCAGTAGGTCTCAATAGGGGGCTTAAAATGTTCAGGAAACTATGCTGAAGATAGACATGCTATCAACCAGGCTTTGTTGTTTCATTTATAGAGTACAGGCAGAGAAGAGTTGGCATAATTCTTAACGACTCTAGGATTTTTGGAATAGTAAATTAGCCCTGGCTTTGACTTAAAGTCACCAGGGGCATTAGCCCCTAACAAAAGAGTCAGCCTGTCCTTTGAATCCCTGAAGCCAGGCACTGACTTTTTCTCTCTAGCTAAATCCTAAATGGCATCTTCTAATATTGTATAAGGCTTTTATTTGTCTACATTAAAAGTCTGTTGGTTAGTATAGCCACGTTCATTAATAATATTAGCTAGATCTTCCAGATAACCTTCAGCAGATTCTATATCAGCACTTACTACTTCACCTTGCATTTTTATTTTATGAAGATTGCTTCTTTCCTGAAGCCTAAGGAACCTACCTCTGCTAGCTTCAAACTTTTCTTCTGCAGCTTCTATACATCTCTCAGTCTTTATATTACTGAAGAAAGTAGGGGCTTTGCCCGTGATCAGGTTTTGGCTTAAGGGAATATTTTGGCTGGTTTGGTCTTTTATCCAGACCACTAAATCTTTCTTCATATCAGCAATAAGGCTGTTTTACTGCTTGTCATTTGCGTGTTATTGGAGTAGCACTTTTACTTTCCTTCAATAACTTTTTCTCTCCCTTTACAATTTGACTGTTTGGTATAAGAGGCCTCGCTTTCAGCCTGTCAGGTTTTGTCATGCCTCCCTCACTAAGTTTAATCATTTATAGTTTTAATTTAAAGTGAGAGACATGTAACTCTTCCTTGCACTTGAACACTTAAAGCCTTTGTAGGATTATTAATTGGCCTAATTTCAATATTGTTTTGTTTCCCGGAATAGGGAGGCCTGGAAGTGGGGTGAGGGGGAGGAGAGAAAGAGAGGGGGGGAGAGAGAGAGAGAGAAAGAAATGGTTGGTCTGGGGAGCAGTCAGAATATATGTAACATTTATCAATTAAGTTTGCCATCTTATATGGGAATAGTTTGTGGTGCCCCCAAGCAACTGTACTAGTAATATCAAATATTGCTGATTACAGATCACCATAACAGATATGATCATAGTGAAAAAGTTTGAAACAGTAAAAGAATTGCCCACCTGTGACACCGAGACAAGAAATGAGTACATGGTGTTGGAAAAAATGGCACCAATAGATTTGCTTAGTACAGAGTTGACACAGAGCTCCAATTTATAAAAAAACACAATCTATGCAAAGCACAATAAACTGAGGCATAATAAACTGAGGTAAGCCTTTACTAAAGATATTCTCTTCAGAGTTTATTTTTGTCTTAGGAGTCTCAAATTATAGGGGATCAGGTCTTTGTTCCATTCTTTCCTCTGCCTTCTTTTCTCTCTCACGTGCTTATAGTTATTAATTTATACCGCAAAACTATCATTCTTTTATCTACTTTTGGTTAAGGTTAGTTTTTGCATCCATTTCACATTATGTATTATTAACTTGTTGAAGCTAGGCACCTGTCTTTATTGTATGTCCTCTATACAATAAAGACTTAGCATGATGTCTCCTAGATATGAGAAAGCTTGTAAAATTGAATTACGTTGATAGTGATCACAAGGTTTGGGAAATAGGATGCTTTAGAAAAGATTAAAAGAACACAGATTGTTTATCTTAAACAAAGGATCAAATGCTATTCTAAGAGTCTCCAAATCAATAATGTTTTTTATATCTCTTGAGAGAGAAATGAGAGGTGGTGGTAGAATTCGGTGGTTACCAACTGTTCCCAGAGATTCTTGCTGATTTAGTGCTGAATGCCCAAGAGTGTACCTCTTTTCTGTGCTTTCTGTTTATGTGAACCAGTTATTTTGGGACAGTCATATTTTATTGGTTCCATAGGCTTCAAGGAATTCTATCCTAACAATCTGTATGTATACTTGAAGAGCTGTTATTTTGCATACAGCATCACTGATAACATATGGTTGTTTTGCTTTTCCAGCCACATCATCTTTATGAGTTTAACTTGTTTGCTAATTTTTACTGAAACATATACAATATGTTATCAATCTCATTCAACAAATATTTATTGAGCACTCACTATGGGTCAGGACATCAGTGATATGTCAGAAATCTAATAATGAATGAAATACAGACCCTGCCCATGGAGGGATAGTAATCTGGTAGAAGAATATCAAAGTAAAAGAAAATTGTATTATAATATAGTATCTGATGTACAGAAATAGGTCCATTAAGTTCTGTGGGAGCACATAGATGGGAAGAAGCTGATTTGTCCAGGCCAGCACTGTTCAATAGAATTACAATATGAGTTATATATGTAATTTAAAATTTTCTAGTAGTGAAATCAAAAGGAAAAGAAGTTGGTGAATATATTTCATAATACTTTTATTTAATCCAATATATCCAAAATATCCTTTCAACATGTAGTTCATATAAATATTATTAATGAGCTAGTTTATATTCTTTGTTTTTTTTTTTGAGCTAAGGCTTTGAAGTCTGGGATGCATTTTGTACTTCTGGTGCACCTTAGTCTGAATTAGCCACACTTCAAGTGCTCAGTAATAACATGTGCATAGCAGTTACCATTCAGATAACACAGATCCAGGAATTTAAAGAGGGATTTTAATAATGAGTTGGGTCTTGGAGGTTGAAGAGGAATTCCTAGATGTAAGAGACAGAATATGATATTCATGCCAGGGAACGGCATAAACAAAGGCCCAGAGATGTCCAAGTGCATTGACAGAAGTTCCATACGTGTAGGCATGGCCGAGAACTGACCCAGAAAACAAGGTCGATGTTGAAATCTATCAGTTATTCTTAAAGACCTAATGAAAGTAGGTGTAATAACTAAGAGAGTATTATAATATTATTACAATTTCTTTGCTTTATGTAATACTTATAGAGTGCTTATTACATATCTGGTAGTATTAGTATCCTAAACACTTTTTATATATTAGCTTGTTTAATCTTTGAAACAACCCTATGAAGTAGGTATCATTATTATCTACCCCATTTTATAGATGAGAAAACTTAAACGTAAGGAGGTCAAATAATCTGCCCAGTGGCACACAACTAATAAGTGGAGAAACAGAATTTGACTCCTAAACCTGTGTTATGTTGGCTTTTTATGTCACTCCCACTGCTATAGCATATAGGCCCTGTGCTGAATTTAATGTTCTGCATAGATCAGTAGAGGCCAAATAATTAAGAACCATCAAAGTTCTAAAATGAGCTAATTAGGTAACTTTGTTTTCCTAAAAGTAAAAACTGATTTAAGACCAAATAAAATTCAAAGTTATAAAAACAGAAGTGATAAGCAGTCCATTACATTTTGGGAATGTAGTAGGTGCTACATAAATAGTCCCTAATGTTATTTTATTTATAAATTAGATGAATGAATTTGAAAAGTTCATTTTAGTCCAGGTAGTTTCCATCAATTCCCTGAAAATGTAATTTAAAAAATGCATTTATGTTATGTTTATAGGAGACGCATCTACTATATAAACAGTTTGTACATAAAAGGATGAAAAAGTTATACGATGAAACACTAACTGAAAGAAACAAGTGTTGCTGTATTAATATTAGAAAAAATGTAGACTTTATGGCAAGAGATCACTCATTAAGTACACATAGAAGTTTTGTGAAATTAATTATATCTTGGGTCAGAAAGCAGACCCAATATAATGCAAAAAATTTAAATTAAATGCCATACAGCATTTAAGCTAAAGATTAATAGGAAAAAGATTTTAAAATACCCATCTGTTTAGAAATAAGTAAACAAACAGAAATAACACCTACTTCAGGGAGGAAGTGATAAATTTAGCAATATCAAAGTATTTTGAATTGAATATATAAAATATTCAACATATCAAAACTTGTGTAATGTAGCTAAAATGTGTAGTGTAGAATTTATATCACTATTTGTAATTTGTATATTTTAGAAAAAGAAAAGTTTAAAAATTCATAAGCTAAACATTCATCTCAAGTAACTAGAACAGTAACAGCAAATTGAATGTAAAGTAGAAGAAAATAAATAATGAAAAGTAAAATGAATGAAAATGAAAGAAGTATAATAAAAATGATGAAAAACACCGATGAAGAGATCAATAAAATTGACAGACATCTGTTGAGACAGACACTCCACGTTAAAACTTCATGAATAGTAGAACAGTGCTTTGATCTCTCTGTCTCTTTCTCTCTCTCTGTGTGTGTGTGTGTGTCTGAAATAGATAACATTAATTTTCAAAGCTGAACTTTCTTTGCATCATAAACATGAAAAAATGCTCAAATTGAGTCATGAAAAATAATTAACACTTTTAAATTTCCTGTCCTTAAATACATTATGCACATATTTAACGTATCACACATTCCTAGAATACTGCTGTTGTTTCTGCCTCTGTTGTCCCCTACACCACCTCTTCTGTTAGGTTTGAGAGGAACATAGTAAAAGAAGAGAAAAGTTTAGCTCAAAGAATCTTAGGAAAGAATCTTAGGAAATGTAACAAACTCTATGATATTCTCTAGTCTTATGGGAGCTTGAATATTTTCATGGTCTTTTTTCAGGTTAGCCCTCTCCTGTCGCAAAACCAGCCTATAAACCGTTATCAGCAATGAGTGTGTTTTCACCCTAATTTGAAGGTATTTTTCTTTAGCAATCCTAGGTAATATCTTATTTTTGAATGCTTTTGACATGTTTTAATACATTTGGGTCAACTGTTAGTAATTGAAAATATCTTTTGGTTCTATATACTTTAACACTACACATAAAAGACATGCTTAGATTCATGCATATCATCTGCTTTGGCTTACATCCACACCTCGTAGATAACACAGACACAATGTTTACATAAATCCAATATGAAATTGGAGAAGGTTAAAAGACAGTCTCAGCTATAAAAGGAAGACTTAAACAATCAACTCTAGATATTTTCTAATCACAAAAAGAGACTAAAAATAGTTTAAGATAAAGAGAATGTCATCAGATAGCACAAATCCTAGATAAGAAACTTTAGTCTGTTGGAGCTTAAAAGCACTTTTGATCCGGAAGATAAGGAAACACAGGCCAATTCAAGCAGAAAATGTCTACCAAAGGCCAACTTCTACATTGATAATGCTTGGTACATATTGTACTTTGATCGTTTTTGGAGTATTATAATTATGTTAAATCTGGAAATTTTACAGAAGAGCAAAAGGATTGTCAAGATGTGAAAAAATTAACAATGTTAGGAGCTTACCTATGTAGATTTATTTTAAAGGTAAACTAAGAAAATGTAGTGTTATAAGCATGGATATATGAAATGATAGATCAGAATGGTGATCCTAGAACCATAAATCTAGGTATGACAAATATGGAGAAAGATATTTCTTTAATAAATATCAGAGTAATTGATTATATTGAATAATACCAAAGGATATCAATTCCACACAGATAAAAGACTTAAATATGAATATCAGGACAATGCAAATTATAGAAAATAACAAAGGAAACTTCTTTATGATATCATGAAAGTGTTTTTAATAAAACACAAGCAGCACAAACTATAAATGAAAAATTCAATAAATTAACATGAAAAGAATATTTTCTTTTAATCAAAAGACAGTATGGAGAGGGTGACAGGATAAACCAAAATTTAAAAAAGAAATTTTTAATGCATATAAATAACAGATAATAGCATCTAATATAGATATGTATATGTACATGTCTAGTATATTCACAGTTAAATTAATATCTGCATATGTAGATATGTATTTTTTCTATTAATGATAAATAAGGACCACAGAAACAAATAAAAATAGAACAAAATTAAGAACAGATATTCCATTATCAGATGTCCAATGAACAAATAAATATTCTAAGCCTCTTAGTAATTGGGGAAATCACAATGAAATCCCATTTTACACCTACCTTACTGGCAAAATTAAGAAGGCTGACTCTAATAATGTTGGCAAAACTTAGTGAATTTCCTATAATCTTTCCAAACCCTTTCGGAACACAGTTTGTTATCATGTAATTAAATTAAAAGTATGCCCAGCATAGGGTGTTATAATTCATTTCATGAGTGTGTGTTAGTATACATTTTTTCACATATGCTCCAAGAAATGCAAGAGAAATTTTGCAATAACTTTGGTAAGGAAAAAACAGTATGATAGAGAAAAATACTCATTGATAAGAGATTGGATTTAAAAATTGATATAAAATTATACAATGTAATATGGCTAAGTAGTACAAATAAATTAATTGCTATACTTACTAAAAATGATATACCTCAGAAATATATCAAAATAAAGCCACTTGCAAAATAATATAGAGAGTAGGATAAAATTTATAATTGTGCAGATAGAGAAAATAATATATTAATCATAAACACATTTATAGCAGTATAACTCCTAAAACAATCATGTGAATGAGAAACAGAACATTCAGGATAGCAGTTTCTTCTTCGAAGAGAAAAGAAATTGTATTGGCAAATGGCACACAGTGGTTTTCAAGACCATTATTAAATTTGGCTTTCTTATGCTGGTTAATTAGTTGTTAAATTTGTTATTATTCTTTATTGCTAAGAAATATGTTTACTTTTTTTAACGTATGAAATTTCATAAACAAACTTGTTTAAAAAATTTAAAAAGGAGAGGAAGCACAGAGTGGTCGGTTTGAGAGCAGATATGTAACATTAAGCAGAGATCATTTGTGTCTAATAAATAAAGCAAAAAAAAAAGTTTAATTTTTCTAATTATGTTCTCTTAGATAGTACGGAGCCACCACTAGCCAACATGGTTGCCAGCATGGTGCCTTTGTATCAATTAGGCAACTGTACCTCATTCTATGAGTGAGATACAGCACCAAGCATGGGTACAAAACTTGGCTGAATTTTCACCTTCGTTTGCCCTTGTAACCATCATGGCTCAGGTTCAAAGTGTAGAGTTGGATATGGTTGCCAGGGTAGAATGCTAAGAATCATAGGTTTATTTCCTGTATGTTTGGATGAAGGCTATAGACAGTGGCACAAAGAAACAATATGATCCTACGTAGACGACTGTCAGGCAAGTGGAGCTCAGGAAACACTAAAGTCTGGCAGATCCTGGGAGATACCAGCCTGAACCAAAAGTAGACTGTCTTAATCAACATTTTACTGAGGAAGCACTGAAAGTTTTATTTGAGCTCCACACATGTGACTTATAAGTTGTTCTGTGTAAGTTTTTAACTAAGTACATTGTTTTTATCCCACAATATTATTTAATCTTTTTTTCCTAAAGTAACTTTTCATTTTAGAACAGTTTTAGATTACAGAAAGTACAGTTTTAGAAAACAGAAAAGTTGTGAAAACAGATTGGATATAGGAGTTAAAAAGAAATTATTTAGGCAGCTAGTGAGGGTAAGAGAGTCCTCAGTAAGGTTTTCATTTTAGTAAAACGTCTTACATTAGTATCAAACATTTGTTACAATTAATGAACCAATGCTGACACATCATTAGTAAATAAAGTTCATATTTTAAGATTTCCTTAGTTTATTGTAATATCCTTTTCCTGTTGCTGGTTTCCATTCAGGTTACCATACTGCATTTAGTTTTCATTTCTTTTCAGGTGCCCTTGACTGTTTTAAGTTTCTCAGGTTCCTTATTTTCAATGGTCTTGAGGGGTGTGAGAAGTACTGGTAAAGAATTTTGTGGAATATACCTCAATTAGATCTTGTCTCTGTCTTTCACTGGAATTATGTGTTTTGGGGAAGAAGATAAAAGAGGTAAAGTGCTATTTTCATCCCATTATTTTGAGGGTACATATTATGAACATTATATCACGGTTGATGTTAAACTTCATCACGTGGTAGATGTAGTGGTTATATATAGTCAGATTTCTCTACTAAAATCACCCTTGTTCCCTGCCTATACTGTACTCTTTGGAAGAAAGAAAGTCACTATTTGTAGCTCCCACAGAACAGTAGAGAATTATGTTTCAGCTCCTTGAGGGTGGAGAATCTACATAAATTATTTGGGATTCTTCTGAATGGAAGATCTTCTCTTCCATTTATTAGTTCTTACAACATTTACTTATGTCACTATTGACCCTTAGATATTTATTTTTTACTTTGTTTTATAATCCAATACCATTTCATTTACTGTTTTGCTCAAAAGGTTGCAGTTTTGGCATTTGGGAGTTCTTTCAATTGTCTCCTGTATCTCCTTGGCAGACATCCCCATCATTGTGTGTTTTGTTTTATTGTGTTTTCTTCCAAAGCACTTCCTTACTTTCTGACACTATGATAAAATCCAGGCTCATCCTGTCTATTTTCTGCCCTGGTCCTAGAGCGAGCCATTTATTTAAGGAGCTTTGTTTCCTTTATTGGAGAATGCTATTAGAAACCAATATATGGGCACAATTATGTTCCTTTCCAAGGTGCTATCACTTCTAGGCCTCAGCTGGCAGAGCAAGGGGATACATAGGTGTATACTAACCAGTGTATATATACATATTTATAAATATTTCTGTGTAATTCTCTGCACCTATATTTAGCTAAAAATAAGTTTGCTCTGATCTCTCCAACTCTAATCCATTACCTAATAAGCCATTGGAGACTTTTGTCTTTGCTTATCTGTAACCTCCTTTTCAAAACAGTGAGAAAACTTGGTTCTCTCCACTTTCTTAACTTTTCAATTTCTCTATAAATATATCAGAATGTCTACCCATACCCTCAAGGGAAATAAGCATCAACTAAAGTTTAGTGCCTGTGCACTGCATTTTATGCCTTCAGTCTTACAGATTCTACTGTTTTCCAACATTACTGAGGTCAACAACTTACACTTCCACCCTTTTCAATGAGATGTCTTCACACATTTTTAATATGATTGCTTTGTCATAGTCTACTTTCTATCCAGGGATTCTGTATCCTCAAATATAATTTTTAAATTTGCATACATTAAGGCTCATGCTTTGCTCTGTGAAATTCTACGGCTTCTGACAAATGCACAGTTTCATGTATTTATGACTACAATATTATATGAAATATTTTCTCTGCCCTGAAAACTCCTCTTTGCTTTGCCTATTAAACGTTTTCCCCTCTCAATCTCTATTTTTTTTTCAGAATGTATAATTGGAATCTTAATGATATGTAGTGTTTTCAGTCTGGCTTCTTTCACTTAGCAATATGCATCTAAAATTCATCCATTTTTTGTAGTTTTTTTGGTGGCTCATTTCTATCACTGAAAAATTTTTCATTGCATGTATGTCCGTAATATGTTTATTCATCTACTAAAGAAATTTTGGTTGCTGGAGTTTTTTGCTATTAAGATTAAAAATTATATAAACATGCAAGTTTTTTTGTTAACATAAGTTTTTAGATCAGTTGGATAAATACCTAGTGTATGATTGCTAGCTATTATGATAAAACTATGTTTGACTTATAAGAAATTGCCAAACTGGCTTTCAGGGTAGCTCTATCATTTTGAATTTCATCAGCAATGAATGAGAATTCTTGTTGCTCCACATCCTTATCAGCAATTGGTTTTATTAGTTTTTTAGATTTTAGCTATTTCAATAGGCGGGTAATGGTATCTCATTGTTGTTTTAATTTGCAACTCTCTAATGTCAAATTATATTGGGTATCTTTCCATTTGATTATTTACCATTTTATGTCTTTTGTGAGATGTCTATCTGGATCTTTCACCTGCTCTTTAATTATTCTGTGTGTTGATTGTGTAGTTGTAAGAGTTCTTTGCGTATTTTGGATACATTAGTTTCCTTAGATGTGTTTTGCAAATATTTTCTCCTAGTCACTGGCTTTTCTTTTATTTCTCATACCATTGCACTTCACAGAGCATAGGTGTTTCATTTTAATGGATTCTAACATCAATTATTTCTTTTATATATTGTGCATTTAGTATTGCATGTAAAATCATCAATCATTCTAGAGTTATGTAGATTTTGTTCCTAGGTTTTCTTCTAGAATTTTAATAGTTTTCCATTTTACATGTAGTACTAGGATCCATTTTGAGATCATTTTTGTTAAAGGTGTAAAGTATTTATCTAGGTTTATTTTATTATATTGTTTGCATATGGCCGACAATAGTTTCAGTCCCATTTATGAGAGTCTTCCAACCTAGGATTATGGGATATCTCTTCCTTTCCTTAGGCTTTCTATGTTTTTTTGTATTAGTGTTTTGTACTTTTCAGTGCATTGGTCCTGTATTTGGTTATGTTTATACCTAAGTACTCCATATTGTTGGGTGCTATTGTAAATGATGGTTTAAAAAAATTTAAATTATAGTTGTTTACTGCTGACATATAAGAAAGCCGTTGATTATTATATGTTAATTTTTTATCCTAAAACCTGTTATACTCATGTGTTAGGTTTGTGCCACTCATTTATCATTTTTTTCACATGTGGGATAGGGTGGCAAGATAGGGAAATGAGGAGAGAAAGAAGGTGGCGACTGTAAGTAGCTCATCCCTTCAAAAGGAGGTAAGCCCGTGCTTCAATTTTATAGAGGTCTAGACTGTGTGATCCGAATCAGTCATCAGTTGGCAATTCAACACAACTGTTCCCCAAAATTAATGTACTTTATGCTGAAATTGAATCCCAAGATCCCTGAAACTCTTGCAGGGCAAGTAGTCAATGTGGGCCTATTGAGAATATAGTTTATTGATATGGAGTCAAATATCGGTTTATTAGAGCCAATAGGCCGTGCTAATAGATTGTGAATTATATGACACTGGAGAGGAGCTGATAATTAATAACATAATTTACTAAAATTTGGAATACAGGACAAGGAAATTAAGTTTTGGACATATTGAGTTCGAGATGCCTTTAGAAATGAAATGTAAATGCTATGTAAATATTTCTTTTAGTCTGAAATGTAGATGATAGGTCAAGGTAGGAGATTCACATTTGGTATCTGACTATAGGTGGTATTAAAAGCCAGGATTGGATGAGATCATTTGGAAATGAAATAGAGGTAGAAAGCTGACTGCATTTGAGACCTGAGCCCGAAACCATCCAAAATTTAGAGACCAGGAAGAGGTGGAGTTTCCTACAAAGGACACTGAGAAGGAGTGCCCCCTGAGGAGGGAACAATGACAAGAAGAATAGGGTTTCTTGATAGCAGATGAAATAAGCATTTTAAGTAAGAAGGAATAACCTGCGGTCAAACACAACAGTGTCGTATGAATTTGCAGACAGCAGAGACAGTGGAACGATAGAATAAAAACTGGATTGACTATAAGGAGAGAATGGTAGGAGACAAAGTAAATATGAAGTATAAATGCTAGGAGTAATGATGGTGAGTAAGACAGAAACATTCTAAAAGTATATAATTAAATAATTTTTTAAATACCTGCAATAAAATATACAATTAAATACCTGTAGTACATCTATATCCTGGTATACAATATTCCCAATGTATACACACAAAATAAATATATACATGTAAAGCACATGTAAAAAATTAAAGATAGATGACATAAAATCATACATAAGCAACACATATGATAATTAGAAGTATCTATGACACATACATTTGAAAATACATAATTTTAATAACCTAAAAAGTTAAACATTCAAAGAAATTTCAGCATTCCAGCTTTACTTTATGATAAAATAAGAACACAAACTTTTTATTGAAAAAGACCTCATGCTAACCCCCAAAATCTATACATATCCAACAATCTCAAATGTTTTAGTAACATTTTTAATTAAGGGACTTTATTGCTTCTTTTCATTTTTAATGTCATACGCCTCTTGAATTAGAAAAGCGTGAATATATTATTTTTCATCTTTTTCCCACTCTGAAATACAGGAGAAGAGAAATTATTAATGAGCTCCTGTCCTGCATTGGATTTCACTTTTGGATTATTGCTGTGTGATCAAAATCAAGTTATTTGAATCAAAGGAAGAGCTACACTTTTCTTCTAGAAGTTTAAATTCTCAAAAAACCAATAAAGAAAACTTAAAACTCATTTACTGCTTCATAGTGAGATAGTTTTCAGGCTAAAACATAAACCACTCAGAAAACTGCTCTGTGAAATTTTTGTATTTCTTTTCATTTTTTATTTGACACTTGATTTTTTAATTTGTGAAAATTAGAAATTTTGGATACATGCACTTAATAAGTGACATTAAATCATTCCTATTCTGGCTTAGATCCTTAAAAATCTTCACTTTTCTCTGGCATTTTAAAACATTTTCACTAGCTTCCAATTTAATAGAATAAGTGGTATATTTCTATTGATTAGGAAGTCATTGATTGATAAAACATTGTGAGATCTGTTTTTTACTTGTAATTAAACAATACCATAGATCTCTTATTCATTGTATATTGACGATCCCTAACTTCGTACTCAATCTTACCTGACCCACCATTAACAATATTTATTCTTCTTTATATCATATATAGATTACTTTTCTCACAGCTGGGATCTTGTTGATTTCCCTAGAGATGTTACAATGGTTTCCAGACTGTAAGCCATTTTTTTTTCATGAAAAGCAAGGGCTCACAACTGCAGTAACTCAGACCAATATGCTGTATTTTCACTGGAAGATCTATAGCAATACATGTGAGATGAATTGAAGTGATAGATCAACTCTTATGGCTGATTATTTTTCTGGGATGTGATATCTGAAAATTTATTATTCATATCCAGTTTCAGGGACTTAAAACTTAGCTCTTTTGTCCTATTTTGAGGATCCAGTGGTGGGTAGTTTTCAATTTTAAAATCATTTCCATGTACTTTGAATCATTTGCAATACACATGTTAGAAAAAACATATTAATCAGTTTAGACTCTTACAGCCCAGGTCATAATCCTTATGGTTATAAATCAAAACTCAGAAATCTCTATTGGGAATTATCCTTATATATCAAATGTAAATAAATATTTGATATATTTCTAAAATTGACATAAAATAGTTCACATATTGAATATTTGTAGTTTCAGCAGAGTAAAAACTTTAAATGTGAGAGAAAAATTTAGCCTTATCATTCTGTTCTCTTGATTTTTTTTTTAAATGTTGGTCTAGCTGAATTACTATGCTGCCACTTGAAGTTAATTCTTTGATAAACATACCTATCTTAGAAAATAATTTTTAAAACTCCATGTCTTAGAATCATATGTAAGACAATATTTTTTGGCATAGAATAAAAAATAGAAGTGTTTTTTTGGGAATTTCTTCTACATTATGTGTCATGATATGTGAAACTATGTTACTCATGTTATTGAATTTAATAATTGCTAGATATGGGATCAGGCTCTGGAAATACAAAATTGATTAATACCTGCTTCTTGCACCTGGAGAGTTGAGTATCTATTGAATGGAGAAGGCAAACTCACAAATTACTAATTATACAGCTTTACGAACATGTTTAAAGAAATTTGAGAAAAGAGCTAAGGAAGTCCAAAGAAGGGAGAAAGGAACACTGAGTAGAGGAATTTGGAAAACTCTCCAGATAGGGTCACGTTTGAATCAATTTCCACTCTCTTATCCCACCACAAACATTAAATTTCTTCAGAGAATCGACTATTTCATATCTAAAAAATGTAGAATGCCAAAATTCATGTTGCAAAGTTCCTTAATTTGGTGACTGTAAAAGGATGTTCACTGCATGGGAGCGTTGCCAGAAAACAAATGACTATAGAGAAGCTCCCTTGGAAAATTTATGGCTACTTTGAAGCAACATTTTTAAGGGTTTTTATCTTGCCAACTTCTTTTTTTTCCCATCTTAACAATTTATATTGTTTAGAAGAACTATTTCGGGTGCAAAATTGCACTTAGACATGCCTGCATAGTCACTACGCTCTTGAGGCTTACTTCTTTAATTTACTTTCTATTATTAGCTGGGCCAGTTATAGTGCAGGCATTTTTAGAACCACCTGGAATAGAATATGTCCGATGTGACATTACTCTTTTGAATGAGCAGTAGTTTTGATTAGAGCATTTTATTTTCTCTGAAAATGTTCCACAGTCTTAGTAATATAGCACTAATGATAAAATTCTGCGTTTAAAATCTGTCTGCATGAGTTTTTCCTCACTCACAGTGAATAAAAACAGCAGAATAAATTTTCTTTTTCCAAATAAAGTTAATAAGAATGAAAATGTGCCTTCAGAGGATTTCTGAGTCATAAATAAATGAACGAAATGTCAACCAAGCAATGTTAGTGATTAGCTTGGAGCACTCACTATCTCTTGGAAGAAAATAGAAGGAAGCTGATTATATTTTGAATGACCTACATTGAGCTACCTAATTGTCCACAGTGTCATAACCCTACTGCAGGAAAGTTCATGGTGTCAAGAGAATTTAATTGCTCCTTTTGAATGTATTGGTTTGCAGTTCCCAAATAGAAATAAAGTGGGGGGAAAGGTGAATATAGGAGCTAAACCCTGATTATTAATTTTAAACTGCTAAATTCCTATAAGCATCTTTTTTTCTTTTCACTGATTTTATAATGGTTCACAATTTTCCTGTGTGTGACTAGTAATTCTGCTTTGCTCTCCTAATTTAAACAGCGTAATTTGACATTTTGGGGTTATCTAATAATGGAGTCAGCCAGGCAATCAGCTTTAGTATTATGCATTTCATGAGTGAAAGGAAAAAAAATCTTAAAAGACAGGCTGGCTTGGTTTAATTTCATTGGATATTAGCATTTCTCAAAAGTGAAGCAGTATTAGTGATGGAAAGTAGGTTAAAACGTTGCTAGCTTGCTAATAAGGAAAAATATACATTTTTTTTTCAAAAATGACAATGTTATTGAATGAAACTTCAACACATGCAATGTACCAAAATTCTTTGCTTTTATGAGTCTCTTGATTTCTGAGTAATAGGTTTGTTAGGGGATGAGAGAAGCAAAAAATGATTATAGATTTTAAAATGACTGATTAGTAGAAGAGTAAATAGCAACAGGGTTAAAAAGGGGAGAAAAATGAGGTGATATTCTTATTCTCTTTGGGGAAGGAAAAGGAAGGAGAGGAAGTGAGTGTAAGCACAGTTTAAATGGGCAATAGGGCATGTTCAGAAGTGCTGTGCAGTGGCATTTAATGAAATTCTAAACTCTATCTTCTCTCATTAAGTTGATTCATGGAGTCAGTAATAGGGGAATAACTGGCAAGTGCGGCCTCCTGTGAAAATGACCACATGTTCCACATCCATCAGTTAACATCGGAAAGAAGGGCATAGGAAATGCAATCTCTTACAGGTATTCCTCACTCTTTTTGTGGTCTTATTTACTCTGAGCATCTTTGTGACCTTAGCACCTGCCTGCTACCCTCATTACCTGGGTATGTGATACGTAAATGTAGACGTTCCTCCTAAAAGAGCCAAAATTATTTTGTTATTTTCTTTATCATCTGTTTTCATGGACTCAAAACTGAATGTAAACTCTAATGATGCAGAAAAATATGAGACATCAACTTTCCTCTAGTGTGGTTGAACTGGTGTTAAATTAGTGGTAGAAGAAAACTAATAAACTGAGAAAAAATACACGCATTTTACGTAGTGTAAATGTTGCTTAATGAATACCTGAAATAAGAAATGTAATAAAGATAATGCTTTGCATCTGAAATTAAAAGTTTTTTTAAGCCACCTTTTATTAGCCAACTTACCTATTTTCATCTGACAATACCTAAATGGCACCATCCCGAGGAAATTACAAATTTACGTGACCAAGAGCTTTTCAGTGAAGTAACCATGAATCCTAATCTCTTCTCTTTTTCTTGAACCTAGAAAGAGATTAAATACCCATTGAGTTAACTGATTTATTTCCCCTCTTCAAGGCTGCACAAAGGAGCTATCTGAAGAAAATGTAATAACCCAAGGTCCCTGTCTAAAAGAATTTGGGGATTTATTAGATTGAGAAGAAAGGATTTTCCTTTCATCCAATGAACTGTTCTTGTTTTTTGTGGCTGTTCGTTATTCTTATGTATGGAATAAAGCTATGCATAACCTTCTTGAAATGCGAACAACCATATTGGGGAATACGGTTCTGACATAATTCGTAAACAGCAGAATTCCTTCGGAATATTTTTATGAGCTTTTTTGACAATAAGGGATTTGGAAGTATATTATCAGGAGGAATACAGCAGCATAAAAATGTAGAGATTTAAATTTGTGTGAAGCTCTTCTTTTGGAATGGTCAAAAACAGTGAGGAAGGGTATAAAGCAAATGGCATCCTCCTAGTGTCAGAGATACTCATTCTCATATGCACTCCCACATCAGGATGATGTAGAGAGGCAGGTTAAAGTTCAGGAGGACACAAGGTAGGATACTAGGACAGGCAACCGAATAATTGATAGTTTTAAATCAAACAAATTGTATATTAGTTTGCTGTGGCTATGCTGCCCTATACCTCATAGCTTAAACAAAAACATTTAAATCTCAGTTTCTGTGGGTAAGGACTTTGGGAATGAATTAGTTCAAAGGCTTGAGCTCAGGGTTTCTTATGAAATTATAGTCATGATGTCAGGTGAGGCCGCAGTCACCTGTAGACTTGACTGGGCTGCACTAGCCACTGCCACAGTGGCTCACTTACACAAGTGGCAAGTTAATGCTGGTTGTCTTCAAGAAGTCATAGTTCTTTGCCATATGGACCTTTCCTTAGGGCTGCTTGAGTGTCCTGCAGATATGGCAGCTGGCTTCCTCTAGAGCAGTTGATTTAAGAAACAAGCAAAGCACATGTCACAATGTCTAAGTCTTATTTTTGTATCTGAACACTAATCAAGCTGCTTTTTAAATTTAAGAGTTAGGATCTGCTTTCTGGTAGGAGCAAAGAACAAATCTGTGCCATGGTGAGCAAACAGGACAGAAAACTTTCTGCAAATCATTAAGTCAACATCTAAATATTAAACACTTCTCTTCTTATGCAATCATATAAACTTGCCTCCACATAATCTACTCTAAGGAAAATCAGTGGCATAGATAATCCAAAATCAATTAAAAATACATTATATGTTGAGGGTGGGGAGTAATTGCTATTTTAATTATGTCTGGCCAAATTGCGATTAGTTTGTGTTTCCTGAGAACACACCTGTTAAGAGAAGGCACAGATGAATCAGTCAGGATATGGAAAGATAGACTGAATTTTCAAAGTTTCTTTAAAAAGTCTACACAGATTTTAATTTCTATGTAGTAGTCAATATTACATCCTTCCTGTTTGTGATTAACTTGTAGGAAGGATTTTAATAGACAGTAAATGGTTTTACATATTTTTGCTTTATCTATAATGGTGATAATTTTATTTCAGCATAGGATAATTCTGAGTCACAGTGTTAGAATATTAGAAAATGAAACTGGTAAACTGTGATTTGAGAAAGGGGATAAACAAAAGGCAAAGTGTGAGTAAAGGTCTTGGAAATGACATTTCTGGAGAGACTAAAGAAGATGGGTAAAGTCAAGATGCCCTTTAGAACTACACTTCTGGGATGGAGAGAGCTAAGCTGTGTCCAGGGATCAGCTGATCTGTGGTTTGTTACAATATGTGTTTATGGGGAGCAGTTAGGATCTTGGAGCTAAAACTCAGAAAAACATTGTGCATTTGAATGGTGGCTTATTTGTTAATTTCACTCATTTAACCATTATTTATGGGACATCTATTAAATGTCAGGTGGTTGTCTATTTTTAGACTCTCACAACCTTATTAGCTCTAACAGAGTAAAACTGATTTACAAAATCATCTTGCTCTCTTTAAAAGTGGTGATATAAGATGACAAATATAAACTAAATTGTGCGTTACTAATCAGTACTAGCTAAGATAGTATAATATAAATATTTTCTTTATAATGAGTACTATCTTGTGGTTTTATGAAAATATATTTGTGAGGCTCTTATACTAATACTCATGATCCTATTCCTCTAATTCTATTTTTCCTATAGGGTCTTCAGTGTAAGTTATTCTACACAAGGTTTTCAGATTGAATATGAACACTTTTGAGCAACTGATTCTTCTACAAAGATTTTTTTTTTCTGGTAATTTGTCAACTTTGTCTCTCAATATAAACAAATATCATTCTGAAATCTCAAGTTAAGATACTGAGTACATTCTATGTGGGCCCAAGCTAAGTACCGCCTTTTTGTTTGTTGGCAATGCATTTGCAGAGATTTCAAGATATTTTGAAAAGTCAGGAAACAGTGTTCACAATGATGAGGGTGTGGAGGTTACTGCTGATACCCCTATTGAAAATCAACTCTTTTCTTACTTTTTCTTTGTTTAATTATCTCAGAAATTAAAAAAAATAAGAAAGTTATATTTGAAAATTGTCTTCCTTCTTTTCATTCCATCTCAAATACTCACTTGTGGTGGAGTAATGTATGAGTCTTCATGAGACCATGCCTCCTTTCCTTTTGCTCTCTCTCCCTCCCTCCCCCCTCTGTCTCTCTCTCTTTTCTCTCCCTCCCTCCCTCTCTCCCTCTATGACTTATTATAGTATGGCAAAGGTAAATTGTCAATTTGACAGATTTCATTAATGTATTTGCTACTTCTTGGGTAAGTGTAATAAAAAAAGTACCTTGGTCATTGAATTTTTAAAAGCCATTTAAATGTAGAAAACATTGTAATGATTTAAAGTTCATTAAGCTATTTTTTAAAATGTTTGTGCCCTTAGGTCAAATGCTTTAAAACCAATCGTTATCCATTTAGTCAATACATAATTTGTTTTACACTCTGTAGGAAAGACAGAATTGGATTTATTTGGGGAAAAAGAATCAGACTATTTTATAGAAATCTTAGGAAGGATCTTATATAAATTTTATATAATTTATAAGCATATTGTAAATCATGTAGAAAATTGGGCAAGGGAAGTAAATACAAATAGCTAATCTTATATTAAAACCAGTTTAATAAATTTACAAATGAATTTCTAATTTCCCAAAAGGCTAATGATTGATATGGTTTGGCTCTGTGTCCCTACCCAAATCTCATCTTATAGCTCCTGTAATTCTCATGTGTTGTGGAAGGGACCCAGTGGGAGATAACTGAGTCATGGAGGTGGGTCTTTCCCATGCTGTTCTTGTGATAGTGAATAAGTCTTATGAGATATGATGGTTTAAAAAATGGGTGTTTCCCTGTACAAGCTCTCTCTCTTTGCCTGATGCCATCCATGTAAGATGTGACTTGATCCTTCTTGCCTTCTGCCATGATTGTGAGGCCTCCACAGCCGTGTGTAACTGTAAGTCCATTAAACCTCTTTCTTTTGTAAATTGCCCAGTCTCAGGTATGTCTTTATCAGCTGTGTGAAAATGAACTAATACAGTAAATTGGTACAAATAGAGTAGGCCACTGCTGAAAAGTTTCCTGAAAATGTGGAAGCAACTTTGGAACTGGATAAGAGGCAGAAGTTGGAACAGTTTGGAGGGCTCAGAAGAAGACAGGAAAATGTTGGAAAATTTGGAGCTCCCTAGAGACTTGTTGAATGGCTTTGACCTAATGCCAATAATGATATGGACAATGAAATCCAGGCTGAGGTGGTCTCAGGTGCAGTAGAGGAACTTGTTGGGAACTGGAGCAAAGGTGACTTTTGTTGTGTTTTAGCAAAGAGACTAGCAGCATTTTCCTCCAGCCCTAGAGATGTGTAAAAATTTGAAATTGAAAGCGATGGTTTAGGGTATCTGGTGGAAGAAATTTCTAAGCAGCAAAGCATTGAAGATATGACTTGGGTGCTATTAAAAGCATTCAGTTTAATAAGGGAAACAACATAAAAGTTGGGAAAATTTGCAGCCTGACAATGTCATAGAAAATAAAATCCCATTTTCTGAAGAGAAATTCAAGTGGGCTGCAGAAATTTTCATAAGTAACAAGGAGCTCAATGTAAATCTCTAAGACAATGGGGAAAATGTATTTTGGGCATGTCAAAGGTCTTTGTGGCAACCCCTCTTATCACAGATCTGGAGGCCTAGGAGGAAAAACTGGTTTACTGGGCTGGGCCCAACATCCCTGTGCTGTGTGCAGCCTAGAAAACTTGGTGCCCCATGTCCCAGCTGCTCCAGCCATGGCTGAAAGGGGCCAATGTAGTGCTAGGCTGTGGCTTCAGAGGGTGTACAACTCAAGCCTTGGCAGCTTCTATATGGTGTTGAGCCTGCAAGTGCACTGAAGTCAAGAACAGCAGTTTGGGAGCCTCTGCATAGATTTCAGAAGATGTATAGAAACACGTGGATGTCCAGGCAGAACTTTGCTACAGGTGCGGGGTCCTCATGGAGAACCACTGCTAGGGCAGTTCAGAAGGAAAATGTGAGGTCGGAACTCCCACACAGAGTCCCTGTTGGGGCACTGCCTAATGGAGCTGTGGGAAGATAGCCACCATCCTCTAGACACCAGAATGGAAACTCCACTGACAGCTTGCACTCTGCACCTGCAAAAGTCACAGACATTCAATGCCAGCACATGAAGGCAGCCAGGATGAAGGCTGTAACCTGCAAAGCCACAGGAGTGGAGCCACCCAAGGCAGTGGGAACCCAACTATGGCATCAGCATGAACTAGCTGTGAGACATAGAGTCAAAGGAGATTATTTTGGAGCTTTAAGATTTGACTGCCTCACTGGATTTTAGACTTGCATGGGGCCTGTAGCCCATTTGTTTTGGCCGATTTCTCCCATATGGAATAGCTGTATTTACGCAATGCCTGAGCCCCATTGTATCTAGGAAGTAGCTAACTTGCTTTTGATTTTACAGGGAAGACTTGCCTTGTCTGAGATCACGTGTTGGACTGTGGACTCTCAAATTAATGCTTAAATGAGTTAAGATTTGGTGGACTGTTAAGAAGGCATGATTGATTTTTGAAATGTGAGGGCATGAGATTTCAGAGGGGCCAGGAGTGGAATGATACTGTTTGGTGCTGTGACCCCACGCAAATCTCATCTTCTAGCTCCCAAAATTTCCACATGTTGTGGGAGGAACCCAGTGGGAGAAAACTGAATCATAGGGGTGTTTTTCTTCCTGTGCTGTTCTCATGATAGTGAAGAAGTCTCATGAGATCTGATGGTTTTAAAAGTGAGAGTTTCCCTGCACAAGCTCTCTCTCTTTGCCTGCCACCATCCACATAAGATGTGACTTGTCCTTCTTGCCTTCCACCATGATTGTGAGGCCTCCCCAGCCATGTAGAAATGTTAAGTCTGTTAAACCTCTTTATTTTATAAATTACCCAGTCTCAGGTATGTCTTTACCAGCAGTGTGAAACTGAAATGACCTATTGATTTGGAGAAAAAAATCGAAAGGACAGCTATAGAAACAGCTATCCTTTCACTTCCACTGGGTGAATTGTATGTAATGGTAAATGGGATATGATCTGTGTTGAACATAATTATATTTCTCTCTCAAAATTTCTCAGCATAAAGAACAAAAATTTTACAAACACAGATATGAGGCAAAATTTACACTGGTTAAAACTGGCAATAATGTTTCAAATAAGGCATGCTTTGAATAAAAAATATGGCAAAATATCGTAGATCAAATATATTGAGGGTTGAAACCACTTGTATGGTCATTCTTTTTATGTTATGAATATAAAAAATGTAAAGTAGACTAGAAATCATGCCTTCCCTCTTGTGGTCATATTTTGCTTTAAATTACTGTATTCTTTTTATTAGGTAATTTGCAATATAAATCTGTCTGTTTAGAAAATGTTTCATATGTCTATTTCTTGGTTGTGATTAGTAAAAGTGTGGAAAATTCCCAGTTTAGTATCCTTCTTCCCCATTTTATTTGTGTACTCACCTTTTCCATTTAAATATAAAAGAAAAAACTTATAAGTAGGTCCAAATAGGTAAACAAACAAAACGTGGTTGAGGTGGCATTTTGTTAGACGGCCAATTACTATAATCGTTGTTCTACTCTGGGTGTGAGAATATTCTTTTCAGATATCATTTGTGCCCACTCTGTGCAAAGTCTAACCTTTCATTACCTGTAAGACCCATTACATGGTATTCCAGTCACACTGGCTTCCTTTCTGTCCTGAAATATACCAGGCATATTCCCACCACTGGGTCTTTGCACTTGTTATTTCCACTGGTAGCTCTCTTTTACCCTAAAATCATCTTGGTTTCATTCCTCCACATTCATCAAGTCTTATTACCAACGCCATGGCTTCTTCGAAGACTTTCTTGACTTCCCTACTTAAAATTTTGCTCCTACCCCAGCACTTCTTATTCTCTTCCTTAATTTTTCTACACTTCAGTGCTTTCCGTTTACCATAATGTGTATTTTACATATTCATTTCTGTAAAATATTTTGTCACCATTTTTAAGTTCTATGAGGCACAAATTTTTTTTATCTCTTTTACTCATTACCTCATTCCTAGACTCGAATGGGGCTTATCACATGGTAGGAGCCCAGACACATTTGTTGAATGTTGTTGAATCAATAAACATAAATATATCTGAAATACTTGTTCAACTTGGAAGTTTTTAAAGATAACAAGCATAATAATTTTTGTTAGGCTAAACCACATTACATGGTCAAGAAAATTTGTAATTATGGATTGTTCAACTCTTGTAGGTAAGCATTGCATATTCTTTTTCTTAAACTCTTCAGTGTTTAGATTTAAGTAGAAAAATCTTAATTGATTTTATTTCTATAGTTCCAGTTATGACTGTTGTCATTAGATATAACTTAAAACATCACCACACAAAACTATCTATAGCTTCTTAATGCCTGGAAACATCTGTCTCACCTACTGCATTCCTTTTGATGTGTCATTGAACACTTTCTTCAGATCTAAAGCTCATATATATATATATATATATATATATATATATATATATATAATTCTTTAGTTTCTGGGGCACATGTGCAGAACATGCATGATTTTTGCACAGGTACATACATGACAATGTAGTTTGCTGCCTCCATTCTCCCTCACCTATATCTGGCATTTCTCCTCATGTTATCCTTCCCCAACCTCCCTACCCACCACTGTCCCTCCCCTATTCCCCCCAACAGACCCCAGTGTGTGATGCTCCCCTCCCTGTGTCCATGTGTTCTCATTGTTCAGTGCCCGCCTATGAGTGAAAACAGGCAGTGTTTGCTTTCTGTTCTTGTGTCAGTTTGCTGAGAATGATGGTTTCCAGATTCATCCATGTCCCTACAAAGGACACAAACTCATCCTTTTTTATGGCTGCATAGTATTCCATGGTGTATATATGCCACATTTTTCTTGTCCAGTCTATCATCATTGATGGGCATTTGTGTGGGTTCCAGCTCTTTGCTATCATAAACAGTTCCACAATGAACATACGTGTGCATGTGTCTTTATAATAGAATGATTTATAATCCTTTGGATATATGCCCAGTAATGGGATTGCTGGGTCAAATGGAATTTCTAGTTCTAGGTCTTTGAGGAATCACCACACTGTCTTCCACAATGGTTGAATTAATTTACACTCCCACCAACAGTGTAAAAGTGTTCCTATTTCTCCACATCCTCTCCAGCATCTGTTGTCTCCAGATTTTTTAATGATCACCATTCTGACTGGTGTGAGATGGTATCTCAATGTGGTTTTGATTTGCATTTC
>CAUYLG010050018.1:0-10548 GCA_963573385.1 Cacajao melanocephalus | reverse complement strand
GCTCCTCCGCCGGGAATCTCCTAGTCTGTGGGCAACAAAAATTCGTCTGAAAGTGCGGCGTCCACTCGCTCTCTGCGCTTTCACTGGGAGCTACAATCCTGAGCTGTTGTTAATCGGCCATCTTGGATCTCTCTCTCACATTTCAACATTTTTAACAACAACAAAACCTCCGTTGAAACCTTTTATTTACAAAATTTTTGAGTCAGTTAGAAAATTTCCTTTTCATGCTTTTAAGTATGCAGATATGAGAACTATACTCATATGCTGTTTTTGGTAATGAAAGCACATAATAATTGAATTGCTGCCGTTTCAAAAATGCTCTGAAAAACAGTTACTTTCTCATTTATTGTTAAACTCTTACCTTTATTCTGAAAGTACAAATTAAGCCTATTTATTTAAAAAATACCACGTTAGGCCAGGCATGGTGGTTCACGCTTGTAATCCCAGCACTTCGGGAAGCCGAGGCGGGTGAATCATGAGGTCAGGAGATTGAGATCATCTTGGCCAACAAGGTGAAACCTCGTCTCTACTAAAAATACAAAAATTAGCTGGGTGTGGTGGCACGTGCCTGTAGTCCCAGCTACTCAGGAGGCTGAGGCAGGAGAATCACTTGAACCTGGGAGGCAGAGGTTGCAGTGAGCCGACATCATGCCACTGCACTCTAACCTGGCAACAGAGCAAGACTCTGTCTCAAAAAAAAAAAAAGAAAAAAATCATGTTAATGGCAATATATTCTCATTGTAAAATTGGTAAGCAAATTTTGAACATTTATTTGTATGAGAAAAATACATAACTCATCTTTAAATATGAAAGTTCTTTTTAAGTTCTTTGTGTGAGATTATCAACAGATCTCTGAGTAATATGTAAGATTTTCATGGTAATTTTTTTTACCTCATTAAGAGATTATTTTTGAATATTATAAAGATTTGACTATAAAGATTTTGTTTTAATAAAGTGAATCCCATCAATAGAGGGTTCATCTGGCATCACATTCTTTCTTTTTGTTGTTGTATAATGCTTTTTTTTTTTTTAAATTATTTTTATTTTATGTTCCGGGGTATATGTGCAGGTTTGTTATATAGGTAAACATGTGCCATGGTGGTTTGCTGCACCTATCAACCCATCACCTAGGTATTAAGCCCCTCATACATTAGCTATTTTTCTTAATGCTCTTTCTCCCCCGCCCCACCCCTGACAGGCCCCAGTGTGTCTTGTTCCTCTCCTGCGTTCATGTTCTCACTGTTCAGCTCCCACTTATAATGAGAACATGGATCACTGTTTTTTTCATGCATGTCTTGCTTGTAATGATGTGGGAATAAATTTCACTGTGGTGCTAACTTTGTCACTGTACCCTAGGATCTCTCTTTTTTCTTTTTTAGTTAGGTTTAATACTCAGTATTTACTTAACACAGTGTTTTAATAGATAGTGATGAGAATATATGCCTTCATTTTATTTTATTGGCTCACAGAAAAAGTTGCTCTTCAAGTATTTTATTATTGACACAGAGTCTAACAAATATAAAGAACAGATACTTGTTAGAAACATTTATAATTTGACCCAGATATTTAGCAAATTTTGTACTACGTATTTCTTCAAATATTGAGCCCTGTTTCTCCTCCTCCTTTCTAATACATTTTAGTTACGGTTTTAGGTTGGGTTCCCAAAGAAGCAGATCCTCAGGCACGGGTTGGCGTGTAAGCATTAATGCTGGATTTGCAAGGAAGAGATCTCAGGAAGGGATGGCGGCAGTGAGAAAAGGCAGGGAATGAAGCAACCACGGGGAATGTTCTCAAGCAGCTTTCTGCTGTGGGCAGCTGGAGCTCGCTCCTCCTGGGGAGCTCTGGAGGCTGCAGAATTTTTCTGAGTTGTTAAACATGGAACGCGATACATTCTCCAGCTCTTATTTGTCATTGGCTAGACACCAATAACCAAGCACTTCTGGCCTACCTATTTGCCGCCCTAGAGGGAGCCCTCAGCTGGAGAACATGGGTGTTGAGGCAAGATGCTGTTATCTGGACAAAAGGAATGTGGGCAGGGCCACTGTATCCCGTGAGACGGTCCCCACACAGCCCTGAGAGTGTTGTTGACCATGCTTCCTAAGGCAGAACAAGTATTTTTCACTTTTACTTTTGAGTAAAAACCCTGCAAAAAAGACTTTTTAATCTTTATCAAATTTAGTAAATTTTTGTAAGGTCTTCATAGCGTAGATATAAATCCATATTTTAAATATATATATATATATATATATATACACATACATACACAGTCACACAGACGCACGCGCGTGCGCGCACACACACACACACACATACACACATATTTTTGGTCAATGAATTGTTCGTATTTTAACCTGGCAAAGATATTATACAAGGAATAGAAAAATCAGTTTTGTCTTTTTCTCAGTTTCTCTTGTGCTAACTCTATTAGAATTATCTTCAGTGTGGTGTTTCTTGGAAGAGATCTTTTAATTTAACTATTTTATGAGAGTTATTTGCTTAAAACTAGGCAATATTCATAAGTCTATTTAACTGTACACCGTAAAATGAAACATGTTACAATAATAAAACGAAAAGAATGACGAAGTGATGGTCCAACCCTTCACATTGTGGATTCCATTTTTCCTGCAGGATGCTCTGCTCACTGTATATGACAAGTGACAGTTTGACATTCAGACCTATTGAGTATCAATTGAAATGAAACATTAGTGAAGCTTAACATTTTCCTAATTCTTGGAGTAAAAAGAAAATAAAATAGAAGTTCCCATGTTTTACCTCAGTGGATCATCTTGTGCATCCCCTGTGGTGTGTGCACCCCAGTTTGGAGAGCACTGGACTGTAGGACACAGCTCAGATGCCTTAGTGTGGCACACACTGTCCTCCACTGCTTACGCCTCCAACCTCAGTTCTTGCCTGGTCATGCGTCATACCTTGCGTTTTGGTCAAAATGAACTTTTTGAAGTTGAATTTATCATGTTGAATCGTATGGCAGAGCCTTCACTTATAATTGCTTCTTTCTGGAATGCTCTTTCTCTTAGGACTATCTGGTAACACCTCCTCTATGAAACTTTTGCTGGTCTTTTCCCACGCCCCAGGAAGAACTGAAAAAATCCTCTTTGAAACACTGCAATACTTTCCTCCTCAGCCCTTTACCATTTTGTTGACCATATTTGCCAACCTTCTTGGTTTCTCTTATAGATCTCCGTCTCCTTGAAATCAACAATGTTGTCTAACTTATCTTCATGTCTCTGGCACATAGGCCTAAACAGGAACACAGTCATGCTGTTGAATTAACTATGGAGGTGGCATTGCATTGGTTAGCTAGAGTAGAGGGCTATGTTTAGCTCTGTGAGCCTCTTGAAGAAGGATTTGGAAAACTGATGTGTACCCAGAAGGAAAGAATTGCAAACAATCCCAGAGGAATTCTAGCCTGGGACCAAGGTATAGAATAGCAGAGAAGAGGGATTTGGTTCTAATATAAGGAAGAATTATTTAACAATTAAAGCTGCTTGAACATGGGATGAATGGCTTTGGAGTATGGTGAGTTTCTCGCCACTGAAGATGTTGAAATAGCCTGAATGGGTAACCTCCTTAAGCAGGCTGAACAAGGGCTTAAAGCATCTGGAGTGATCATGGTGAGTGAAGGAGAATTTAGATAATCTTTGGACTATACAACAATCTAGCTGAGATTTGAACTCCTTTGATATGTCTGGTGATAGGTCTAAACTTTAATGGACAATGTATGAAAGAAAAACAGTGAGGATATTTTAAGTAAACAATCCCTCTGTCATTCTGAGTCTCTGGATCTAGGGGAGATGCAGTAGTAATGCTGTTTTGCTTTCTCATGAGTCAGCTGACACTAAAGGCTAAGAAAGCCTTTGAGCTTGCAGTGATACTCTTATTTTCCTTTGTGACTAGATAAAACTAACTTGCTTCCTTTTTTTATCTTAGAAGTAGTCTGTTCTCAGCTTGCCCAACCATGGATTTAAAATTTATAATCTGAGAATCCGTAACAAAGTGATCGGGAGCAGAGGCAGTTGTCTTAATCTTCCACATATTTAGGGCTGCCTGAGACAGAATTTTAAACGACAATATTGAATCAATTAAACTTAATTCAGGGCCGGGTGCGGTGGCTCACGCCTGTAATCCAAGCACTTTGGAGGCCAGGGCAGGCGAATCACCTGAAGTTGGGAGTTCAAGACCAGCCTGACCAACATGGTGAAACCCCGTCTTAAAAAAAAAATTAATTCAGGATATAAATAATAAACATGGCCAAGTGCAGTGACTCATGCCTGTAATCTCAGCACTTTGGGAGGCTGAGGTGGGAGGATTGCTTGAGGCCAAGAGTTCAAGACCAGCCTGCGCAACGTAATGAGACCCCATTGCAAAACAAACAAACAAAAAATAGTAAATATATACCACAGGTTTAACACTGTAGACGGTATAAAATAATCCAATTATTGCACATTTGTGGGTATGAATCTTATCATATGGAGACAGAGCTCAGTGAGGTTAAAGGGACTTATCTAAATGCTGGACGACTAATTGGTTTCAGAACCTAGACCATAATTGTTTGCATCTAATTCCACTTCCATGGGTTTCTTTATCACACTGCCTCAAAAGTAGAAGATGTGGTCGCTGCCCTGAAGGACTTTTGCAATCTCCTAAATGGATAAGACATATCCATAAAACAATGATTGAATAACGAAAGTAAAATGAAGTGAAATAGATGTGTTACAGATAGGGAGTAGTTGGGAAGGTCAAGGAGGTGAGAAGTCACAGGCTGGAGGATATGGAGAGTGATCACAGGCTGGGAGAGATGAACGTTTTTATTAAGAGCAACTGTGAAAACAGTTCTGAAAGGTAAGTAGGCTTACAACATTTTTCTTTGGTTCCCAAAGTGCATGTTGGCCTTGTCCACATTCACCAGTGTCTTTTCTTCCCTTTTATTTCTTTTTAGTTTAAGAAAAGAAACTATCTGTATCATACTGGCCAATAGGACACAAGCATCTAATTGCAGCAAATTCTTATACATTCCAAGTTACCCCCACAAAAACAGGTCACCATGGTAACCAAACAAAAAGGGACTAGAAAACAGAAGCAGAGTATTTACTTAATGTCTGATGGGCGCTCTGCATGATTTTCATTAGACCTGCTGCTGGCTTTCTTTCAGGTTTGGTGCCAGTCACTGTTTACTTTGTAAGTTGTTAAAAGATTAAAAAGTTTATCAGGCCATATAATACAGAAAATTGTACTGAGCAGTCAAGTCAGAGCTGTTAATTTTTAAATACATAACTCTTACTTACATTTGTTAATTTATTACATATTGTTAACCCAGGAGCTATGTAGCTCTTGTCAATGGAATTCAAGAGAACAGAAGGGTCATTTGATGATCGTTGAGTCTTTTAAGAATGCTATGTGAGATAGTAGATTTGAAATAATTTTGTTAAGGGCCCTACTGTTTATTTTTGCCACCAAAAATAAAAAGGTATACACTAACCAGTTGGTGAAGAGAATTAATTGCTAAATAATTTATGTCAAAGTCCTCAATATACTATACTAATTAATACAATCCACTGTGCTCTAGCTAGTTTTAATCCTTTGGTGAACAAGATTTTGACAATGAAACAGAAAGCCATGTAGGTTCATAAAATATGTCTGACATTTTCTGAATTGGGGAATAGGACCCACTTGTCATTCCTACTATTGTCTCAGTACCTCTTTGAAGTGCAAAAACATTATGACTTCAAAAGCAGTCCAGGAAGATGCCATCTGCAGCTTCTGACAAGCTCTGGAGGTGTAGCCAAATATGGAGCATGTCACTAGGTGGTAGGTTTGCTAGGGATCTTGACATAATTGACTTTTCTTTCTTTTTTTTTTTTTCTATTTTCTTTTTCCTTTTTTTTTTTTTTGTGACCCATTATGTTGAGCTACATGGTGCAGTCTTTTCTTTATTAAAGACAATTAAAATTTGTGTACAATAAATTGTTTCAACTGGCACTTGCTTTTAAAACTCAAACTCCATGTACGTCTTGCTAAAAAGTGGTTCTACAATGCAAATGTCATTCATCGGAGAAGAAAAGAAAGCTGGATGCTTGTTTGGAAGCTTAGTAGGCAGGAGGGAGAAAAGTTATTCCATAAAGGAATAGACCTTCTATGGAATGTTTCTGCTCTGTGATATAGATCTACCCTTGTACATATATGGAATTTGCTGTGTTGACCTAACATGCCTTCTATACATCTCACTCAGCTAGTTCTCTTTATCTAGTAACTGAGAGTGGAATACTTGGAGCAAGATTTTCTTTCAGTGAAGAGATTTTCCTCCTAGGAGTGGAGTCCACACAATGCCAAACTAATTCTGCACTAGGGGCAAAAGGAAGACAGGTAAAAAATATAATATGATTTTTTTTTCACAAAAACAATATTTGTTTGTAATAATAATAATAACAAAGAACACAGGAGAACATTTACTGTGTATATTTGTATTAATGCCTCAAATATGATCTATGCTGTTTTTGTACTTTGGGATACATTTCTGCCTTCTAAATTAAGATGTTATGTGAAGGACGGTCATGCAGCCCTCACCAGTATCAACACTTTCCTCACCTTGTAGCCATAGGGGAAGAACTGGAAACAATGTAATGATTGACTCTTTTTTTTTTTCCTTTTTTTGAGATGGAGTCTTGCTGTGTTGCCCAGGCTGGAGTGCAGTAGTGCGATCTCAGCTCACTGCAACCTCTGCCTCCCAGGTACAAGCAATTCTCCTGCCTCAGCCTTCTGAGTAGCTGAGATTACAGGTGTATGCTACCATACTAGGCTAATTTTTGTATATATATATTTTTAGTAGAGATGGGGTTTCACCACGTTGGCCAGGCTGGTCTCGAACTCCTGACCTTGTGATCTGCCAACGTCAGCCTCCCAAAGTGCTGAGATTATGGGCGCAGGCCACCGCGCCGGCCAATGATTGATTCCTATTTGGAATGTTTCTGTCCCAGCCTCCCAATTCAGTCATTCTTTAGAAAGGAGGGGGTAGGTGTGAGTGAATTTGTGGAGTTAGGATCCAGTAAGAACAAGAGTTATTGAGTTTCAGCTTTAAAGTTAATGGAGGCAGATTTTGCTCCGAGGAGAATCGTTGGTGGATGTATTCCCATCGTTGAGTTCCTGCATGTAATATCTGGTCCATGCACAGAAAAGGCCAAGCTTTAAGGGCTTGAAAACAACACCAGAGGAATCTTGCAAAGAGTTCTTGACTGAAATTAGGGAAATTGGGAAAGTAACTGTCCTTTGTCTATCTTCAGGGGAAAACGTAGGCTGGTGGGAAAAAAAAAGGGATTTCTGCTAAATTCCTTCTGATTCTTCCTACAATAGCATTTAAGTGCTTGCTTTCTAACCCTTATCAAATGATTGATACTGACTTTTCCTCGCTTAACTAAAATTCATTCATTGTTTAAGTTCTGTCTAGTGAACAAAATGCTAGTAACTTTTTCCGGGTGTAGTCTCAACTAATAGTTTCAATTAGCTGAAAAATTTGTTTAGAATCTTCAGTATGTGGCATAAGGAAGATTTAAGAAATTGAATTACTTCTCTCTCCAATCCCCCTTATGAACGAACCTCCCACTCAAAAGTCAGCAGACTTTATTTCACTTGATTGCACAAAAGACCTAGCAGAATGACCTCAGCTGCTTTTCATTTTTTTATTTGTGAGTTTGAGTCAGCTGAGCCCCGTCGATAATTCTCCTAAGTTTCTGAAGGAAACTCTCTTTCTTTGGCTTCCTCTCTCCCACAGGGCCCCTTATCTCTATTAGCCCGCCTTAGAGAAAGAAGAAACATTCGCAACATGGTCTAACTTTTCTGAAGTCAAGGATGCCTTCAAAAGCAAAGTTTGGGCCACTGCGGGAGGGAGCACAGGAAGGGAGACCACAGGGAGGAGGAAAGGAATTGTAAACAAAAGGACAGCTGGGGATTGGCCCATTCTTTCTGAGCATTTGTGGAGCTTCTTTAGAGCCAGTGAAGAAAGTAAAATCCAGAGGCAACTTTTAAAAAATGCCATTTAGTGTCTGACTTCTTAAGCCTATCTGCATAAAAATAAAGATAAAAGAAATAATGTAAGCTAGGTGGCTAGGTTCTAACCCAATCCAGTTTTCACTTATGTTTATTTTGTGAAAAGGGACCATTATATTCTCTATTTGGCAATGATGGGGTTCAGGACGTGGTACTCCAAAATATTGCACCTTGGCATTTGAGAAAACAGTAGAAGCAAGCAAGTCATTCTCACCCTGCCCACGTTCTTCCCCTGAGGCAGGTAAGATAACCCAGAAGGCTTTTCTGACTTTCCTCTGAAGCAGGTCATGAGGCACAGATTTGAGAGGTGCCCTTCCTCTACCAGAAGGAAAGGAACATCCTTACCTCTGAAGACACAGGGACACAGAATAATCTAAACAAACAGGTCTTGCTAAATACTCCCCACCCCTATTTATTACATTAGATTATACTTTTTATCCAATCATACATCTTCATGACTCTCTACTTGTTCATCAAACTTAAAAACTATAAAGGTTTACCACTTTCTTCTGGTCTTCCTTTCCTTATGAAGGCTCCCTTGTTATGTTAAACTTATATTAAGTAAATTTGTATGCTTTTCTCTTGTTAATTCTTCTTCTGTTAAAGGGAACTCAGTCATGATCATAGAATGGGTGAGGAAAAGATACTTCTCTTTCTCTATAGAAATATGTCAGAGTAACTCAAATGGGTAAGCCAGGACATCCCTTGGTTATAGTTTCCTGGACCAAGACCTAAATACCCTTAGATGCTACCCCACTTAAATAATCTATGCTATTTTTGTACTTTAGAATACATACTCTAATCCTTCTGGCTTCTAAATATAGCTGTTTATGTGAAGGATGGTCATGCAGCCTTCAGGTCTCCATAAGGAAGCACAGATTTTGAAAATTTAAGTTTAGGCCAGTGCTGTGGCTCAGGCCTGTAGTCCCAGCACCTTGGTAGGTTGTGGCAGGTGGAGCTCTTGAGCTCAGGAGCTCTAGACCACCCTGGGCAACATGGTGAAACCCTGTCTTTACAAAAAACTACAGAAATTAGCCAGGTGGGAGGCACCTGTAGTCCCAGCTACTCAGGAGGCTGAGGCAGGAGAATCTTTTGAGTCTGGGAGGTGGATCTTGCAGTGAGCTGACATTGCGCCACTGTACTCCAGCCTGGCCACAAGCCAAACCCTCTCTCAAAATCAATAAATACATAAAATAAAATGAAATAAAATTTAAGTTTATAAATCTTAAATAGCTTTGGGCAAAGGATGATTAATAAAGAAGGAAATGATGGAGAGAGAAGAAGGAATTTTTTACCCGTGATTGTATAATTTAGATTTTCTTTCCAAATAAATATCTGCTTCCAGTAGCCAGGTGGAAGCATCTAGGTCTGTGACCACACTGAGTTGCTAGGAAGGTGGTGCACCCAGAGAGTGTGCCTTGCCCTCAGCATCTCTTCATCTAGCTGTTCCTGAGTTGTTTCCGTCATAATAAACTGGTAGGAGTAAGTACAAAATAAAAATTAGCCGGTTGTTTCTCTTACTGACATGTCTTGCAAATATTTAATTTTCTTAGCAAATTAAGGGCAAAAATCTATTTCTGAGGAAGGAAAGATCAATTAACTTTTCTATTTTAAAAATAACTTTTTCTAAGTATAAAATTAATCCATTTTCATTATAAAAAATTATAGGGAAATGAATTTGACATTACATAAAAAATCATGAATAATTTGCAAGACCTTTTTTACTTGTTTTGTAATTAATCTAGCTTGTAGAAAATAGTAGGAAAGACTAGAATTAGAAGGCAAGGAATAGTGATGGAGAAAGCTTTTATATGCCTGCAAAAGAGAAAGAAAAAAGATTCTTTTTTTTTTTAGGTTTTAAAACAGAAATATATTATTTCTCTTGATTCTATGATTGACTGAACTCAGCTGGGAGGTGCTTCTGCTCCACGTGGTGTCTGAGCATCCTCGTGCCATCAGCTGACGCCAAAATATTCAAGGAAGCCTCTCACCTACCCCTGAATCCTCCACCTGGTTTTTCTTTGGTGGGAGTCTAGCTCAAGCCTCTTTAAAGCATGGCACTGGCTTTCTTTTATTTTTTTTAGGTTCTGGGGTACATGTAAAGAACATGCAGGATTGTTGCATAGGTACATGCATGGCAATGTGGTTTGCTGCCTCCATCTCCATCACCTATATCTGGCATTTCTCCCCATGTTATCCCTCCTCAACTCCCTACCCCTCACTGTCCCTCCTTTAGTGCCCCCCGACAGACCTCAGTGTGTGATGCTCCTCTCTTTGTGTCCATGTGTTCTCTTTGTTCAACACCCACCTATGAGTGAGAACATGTGGTGCTTGATTCTCTGTTCCTGTGTCAGTTTGCTGAGAATGATGGTTTCCAGGTTCATCCATGTCCCTACAAAGGACATGAACTCATCGTTTTTTATGGCTGCATAGTATTCCATGGTGTATATGTGCCACATTTTCCCTGTCCAGTCTATCATCGATGGGCAT
>CAUYLG010050016.1:0-27505 GCA_963573385.1 Cacajao melanocephalus | reverse complement strand
AAGGTGAAAGAAGGCATGAATATTGTGGAGGTCATGGAGCATTTTGGGTCCAGGAATGGAAAGGCCAGCAAGAAGATCACCATGGCCGACTGTGGACAACTCGAATAAGTTTGACTTGTGTTTTATCTTAATCACCAGACCATTCCTTCGGTAGCTCAGGAGAGCACCCCTCCACCCCATTTGCTTGCAGTGTCCTACAATCTTTGTGCTCTCGCTCAGTTCCCTTTGGGTTCCATGTTTGCTTTGTTCCCTTCCATGCCTAGCTGGATTGCAGAGTTAAGTTTATGATCATGAAATAAAAACTAAATAACAACAATAAATAACAACAACAAAGACCAAATATTGAAAACCGATTGTAATAAAAGGTTTGCTAGTGAAAGCAGAATCCCATTATAGCAAATGGCACTCTAAAAAGTTCTATAAGAATGGCCCATAATAATTTTGTTCTAATCTTTTAGTTTAGAAGTAAACAAAACTTTGGACAACTTGTTCAAGTAAGTTTTTCACAACAAATAATTCTTTTTTCTTTTTAAGACAGAGTTTCACTCTGTCACCCAGGCTGGAGTGCAGTTGTGTGATCTCGGCCCACTGCAACCTCTGCCTCCCGAGTTCAAGCAATTCTTGTGCCTCAGCCTCCCAAGTAGCTGGGATTACAGGCCTGCACCACTATAGCCAGCTAATTTTTTTGTTTTTGTTTTTCTTTTGAGATGGAGTCTCACTTCATTGCCCAGGCTGGAGTGCAGTGGCATGATCTCGACTCACTGCAACCTCTGCCTCCTGAGTTCAAGTGATTCTTCTGCCTCAGCCTCCCAAGTAGCTGAGACTACAGGCGCAAGCCACCGCACCCACTTAATTTTTGTATTTTTAGTAGAGTCAGGGTTTTGCCATACTGGGCAGGCTGGTCTTGAACTGCTGACCTTGTGATCTGCCTGCTTGGCCTCCCAAAGTGACGGGATTACAGGCATGAGTCACTGTGCCCAACAATTTTTTGTATTTTTAGCAGAAACAGGGTTTCACCATATTGCCCAGGCTGGTCTCGAATTCCTGAGCTCAGGCAATCCGCCCACCTCAGCCTCCCAAATGCTAGGATTACGGGCATGAGATACTATGCCTGGCCAACAGATACTTCTACACAACAAATGGCTCCTTGAGTTCTGGTCCAGAGTATGTAACAATTTTTTTTGTTTTTCCTTATTGAGTACTATTAGTACGTAAAAATAGGCTGGGTATGCTGGCTTACACCTGTAATTCCAATACTCTGGGAGGCTGAGGCAGACGAATTGCTTAAGCCCAGGAGTTCGAGACCAGCTGGGGCAATGTGGCAAAATCCCGTCTTTTTAAATTTTATTTTCATGTTTTTTGAGACAGACTCTCAATTCGTCACCCAGGCTGGTGTAGTGGCACAATCTCGGCTCACTGCAACGTCCGCCTCCCAGGTTCAAGCGATTCTCCTGTCTCAGCCTCCTGAGTAGCTTGGACTACAGGTGCACACCACCATGCCTGGCTAATTTTTGTATTTTTAGTAGAGACGGGGTTTCACCATGTTGGTCAGGCTGGTCTCAAACTCCTTATCTCAGGTGATCCACCCGCCTTGGCCTCCTAAAGTGCTGAGATTACAAACATGAGCCACTGCGCCCAGCCAACCCCGTCTTTACAAAAAATACGAAAATTAGTCAGGCATGGTGGCACATGCCTGCGGTCCCAGCTACTCAGGGAGGCTGAGGTGGGAGAGTCACTTGAGCCCTGGAGGTTGAGGTTGCAGAGAGCCATGACTGTGCCACTGTACTCCAGTCTGGATGACAGAGAAAGCCTGCGTGTCAAACCAACCAACCAATGAAACAGCTGATCAAGAGATAAGACCTTTTAACTTTTGCTCCAGTATCAAGCAAGAGGTCTACCTCACTTTTTCCCACGTAATATTCTAATCATCTCTAGAAAAATCCTCTTTCAAAATGAGCTACTAAATAATAATACAGCATTAAAAAAAGACAGGGCTTGGCTGGGCACAGCAACTCACGCCTGTAATCCCGGCACTGTGGGAGGCCGAAGCAGGTGGATCACTTGAAGTCAGGAGTTCGAGACCAGCCAGACCAACATGGTGAAATCCTCTGCCTCTACTAAAAATATAAAAAATTACCTGGGCATGGTGGCACACGCTTGTAATCCCAGCTACTCAGGAGGCTGAAAAAGGAAAATTGCTTGAACCCGGGAGGCAGAGGTTGCAGTGAGCCAAGATTGTGCCATTGCACTCCAGCCTGGGCAACAGAGCAAGACTGTCTCAAAAAAAAAAAAGGACAAAGCTGGGTGTGGTAGATCACGCCCGTAATCTCAGCACTTTGGGAGGCCAAGGCGGGAGGATCACCAGAGGTCAGGAGTTTGAGATCAGCCTGACCAACATGGCAAAACCCCATCTCTACTAAAAACATAAAAATTAGCTGGGCTTGGTGGTGAGCGCCTGTAGTCCCAGCTACTCAGGAGGCTGAGGCAGGACAATAGCTTGAACCCAGGAGGCGGAAGGGGCAGTGAGCTGAGATTGCGCCACTGTACTCCAGCCTGGGCAACAGAGCAAGAAAAAAAAAAAAGGCTTTATAGGATACCATCAACTATGTTTAAGTAAACTAAATCTTTTAACTTTCTAATTCATTACATGGTATTATTGTTTTCTCCCTAGGACCTAAAAACTAGGAAATGCAACTTATCCCAAAACCTGAAAGCCCTAAGGAATCTGTTTTACTTGCAATAGTACTTGCAGAATTTAATGTGACCCCTCATTTAAACCTCAGAATATATTTTACACAGAGAGAATTCAAAAGAAATATAACATTATCAGGTATAAAGGTTTGTTCTTCACATCTTCAGTAAGTCCAAGAGATAATGAGGGTCTCTGAATTATCTTTCACCTACACAGTCTAGTTAAAATGTCAGATTGGGCCAAGCACAGTGGCTCAGGCCTGTAATCCCTGCACTTTGGGAGGCCAGGCAGGTGGATCACCTCAGGTAAGGAGTTCAAGACCAGCCTGGCCAACATGATGAAACCCCGTCTCTACTAAAAATACAAAAAATTAGCTGGGCGTGGTGGTACACAACTGTAATCCCAGCTACTCAGGACACTGAGGCAGAATTGCTTGAACCCGAGAGGCGGAGGTTGTGGTGAGCCACTGCACTCCAGCCTGGGCAATAAAAGCAAAACCCCGTCACAAAAATATATAAAATGAAATATAAAATAAAATGTCAGATTGGCTTGACTTTAGCTCAACTTTTACCAATTCCTAATAGATGAAAGGATTTCAACTCCCTGTAGTAAAACTTACCACAAACTACTCTAAAGCTCTGATTATGAGAAATAAAGTACTGCTTAATAAATTCAGTCTAATAATCGGGGGGAAAGCCTTTTAAAACATGGTCTCAAGAGTGGAAGGAATAACAGTAAACGGTTGGGAATTAGATTTGGTCCAGTCTCTTCCACGATGACTCTCCACACAACATCTCTAATAATTAGGTACAAAGCCTCTGCTCAAATACTTCCTGTAAGAGAAATACTGTATAGAGAAAACAAAGCAATATGCTTAATTCAGAACCTATTTTGAGTCACAGAACTTTTTTCTTTTTTTTTGAGATAGGGTTTCACTCTGGCACCCAGGCTGGAGTGTAGTAGTGCAAATACAACTCACTGCAGCCTTGACCTCAACTTCCAAGGCTCAGGTGATCCTCTCACTTCAGCCTCCCAGATAGATGGGACTATAGGCACATGCCACCATGCCCAGCTAATTGTTTGTATTTTTTGTAGAGATGGGGTTTCAGCATGTTGCCCAGGCTGGTCTCGAACTCCTGGGCTCCATGATCCTCCTGCCTCAGCCGTCCAAAGTGCTGGGATTATAGGAGTGAGCCACCACGCCTGGCCAAATAACTTTTTAAGAATGTAATACAACCATGGACTCTTTCCAAAGAAAAATATACATCCGTATATATGTATACATACAAATATTTACCTATCATTTTACAGAGTTCAAGAACCCTGATGACTCTCCACCCCTTGCTATACTTGACAAAGGGAGACAAATTCCTCCTCTCCATGGAGAAGAATGTGGCTATATCCACTAAAATCACAAATGCATATATCCTTGAAAACAGCAACTCCATTTCTAGGGATTTATCCTGTAAACATATCTGAATGTATATTAAATGACATTCTGTACAAGATTATTCACTACAGTACTATTTATATGAACAAAACACTGCTGTCCATCTAAGTGTCCATCAACAGGAAGCAGTTCAGCCATACAATGAAATACAAAGCAGCCTTGAAAAAAGAACAAAGAAGCTCTATATGTATGAATATAAAGCAATTCCCAAAATATCTTAAGCACATGTAGCAAAATGCACAACAGTGTATATAATATAGTTGCATTTTTTAAAAATGGAAGGATTGAATATACATATGTATTTGCAGATATATCTCTCAAATAAAAGAAACTTTTGTCTCTAGGGAAGACCACCTGACCAACATGGCAAAACCCCGTCTCTACTAAAAATACAAAAATGGCAGGGCAAGGTGGTGTGCACCTGTAATCCCAGCACATTGGGAAACCAAGGCAGGAGGATCACTTGACCCCAGAAGTTGAAGACCAATCTGGTCAACACAGTGAGATCCTGTGTCTTTAAAAAAATTTTGTAGGTCAGGCATGGTGGCTCACACCTATAATTCCAGCACTTTGAGAGGCCGAGGAGGGTGGATCACTTGAGCCGAGGAGTTAAAGACCAGCCTGGGCAACATGGTAAAAGCCCTTCTCTAGCAGAAATACTGGCTGGGCACAGTGGCCCACACCTGTAATCCCAGCACTTTGGGAGACCAAGGCAGGCAGATCCCTTGAGGTCAGGAGTTCAAGATCAGCCTGGCCAACATGGTGAAACCCTATCTCTACTGAAAATACAAAAATCAGCCAAAAACAGTGACGCACGCCTGTAGCCCCAGCTACTTGGGAGGCTGAGGCATGAGAATCGCTTGAACCTGGGAGGTAGAGGTTGCAATGAACCAGCATCGCACCATTGCACTCCAGCCTGTGAGACAAAGTCAAGACTTTGTCTCAAAAAAAAAAAAAAAAAAAAAAATAGCTGGGGGCGGTGGTGCTGTGTGTCTGTAGTCCCATCTATGGGAGGTGGAAGTGGGAGGATCATCTGAACCTGGGAGGTCAAGACTGCAGTGACCCATGATCGTGCCACTGCACTCCAGCCTAGGTAACAAAGAACTTGTCACAAAAAAAAAAAAAAAAGGATACAGTACATCTGTTTTTTTTTTTTTTTGAGATGGAGTCTCACTCTGTCGCCCAGGCTGGAGTGCAGTGGCACAATCTCAGCTCACTGCAAACTCCACCTCCCGGATTCAAGTGATTCTCCTGCCTCAGCCTCCCAAGTAGCTGGGACTACAGGCCTATGCCATACCATGCCTGGCTAGTTTTTTATATTTTTAGAAGAAATGGGGTTTCACTGTGTTAGCCAAGATAGTCTCGATCTCCTGACCTCGTGATCCGCCTGCCTCCACCTCCCAAAGTGCTAGGATTACAGGCGTGAGCCACCGAGCGTGGCATCATACGGTTGATTTTTTAAAAATTCCCCTAACAACTTAAATACAGTACAGACGTGATAAAACTTGGTTGAACTCAACTGCTGCAAAATTTGGACACTAAGATTTTGACACAGGCCAGGCACAGTGGCTCATTCCTGTAATCCCAGTGCTGTGGGAGGCCGAGGCAGGCGGATCACCTGAGGACAGGAGTTCGAGACCAGCCTAGCCAACATGGTGAAACAGTTTTACTAAAAATACAAAATATAAGCTGGGTGCGGTGGTTTACACCTGTAATCACAGCACTTTGGGAGGCCAAGGCAGGTGAATCACCTGAGGTCAGAAATTTGAGACCATCCTTGCCAAGGATATAGGAGAGATGGGGAGAATCCCCAACTCTATTAAAATACAAAAAAATAGCTGGGCATGGTGGTGCACACCTATAGTCCCAGCTACTCGAGAGGCTGAGGCACGAGAATCGCTTGAAGCTGGAAGGCAGAGGTTGCAACGAGCTGAGATCAAGCCACTGCACTCTAGCCTGGGCAAGAGAGCGAGACTTCATCTTAGAAAAAAAAATTTTTTTTTGATACAGCTATTATGTATTATGTCTCTTTTCCTTCACCTGATCCAGACACAAGCAGGTCAAACAGCTTTTCAAAAGAAAATGACTGAATATTTTGTGTTCTGTTCTATCTGGTCAATTGTTAATATAATGGGAGACTGGATACATTAGCTTGATGCTAGTAACTACTGCTAAATTTGAACATTAAGTCTGGCTGCTGAAGTTAATAACAGGAGATAACCTGAATTGGAGGATCCTGAGATCAGCTGGACCTTCAGATTATATTTTAATTCCACAATTAATCCTTAGTAGTCCTCTAGAGTCAGGTAAAACAGGAATTAAGTAATCATCAACTCTGGCAGCAGTTTATGTAGTAAAAGTTTCATATACACCCTTTGTAGAAGCAAAGTTATCTATCAGTCATACAGCTCACATCCATTACAGTAGAAACCAGCACCTTGTTATCTTTATGTAGGAAACATTAACAGTCTTCACTGGACTGATTCTAAGGTTATATATATATATAAGGCTATACTCTTTTTTTTTTTTGAGACAGAGTCTCGTTCAGTCACCTAGGCTGGAGTGCAATGGCGATCTCGGCTCACTGCTACCTCTGTTCCCTGGGCTCAAGTGATCCTTCCCCTCAGCCTCTTCAGTAGCTGGGACTACAGGTGCGCACCACCATGTCCAGCTATTTCTTTGCAATTTTAGTAGATGGGGAGGTCTTGCCACATTGCCCAGGCTGGTCTACAACTCCTAAGCTCAAGCAATCCACCTCCCTCAGCCTCCCAAAGTGCTGACCTATACTCAATTTAACATAAAATTTAAAATAAAATTCATTTATTTCTGTGCCAATAGCACCCCCACAAACATGGTGAACATTCATAAAACCCACTGGACTTTCTGTAGTTAGTGTGGCAAGCACCAACCCCACAAAGTGACACAGTGCAAGAGGGCAAGGATTCTCTGTATGCCCAGGTAAAGCAGTGTTATGACAGGGGGCAGACTAAGCCGATTTTCCAGAAAAGGTTAAAACTACAAAGAAGATTGGGCTGAGGCTTGAGCGTGTTGAGTGCAACTGCAGATCTCAGAGAATGCTGGCTGTTAAGGGTTACAAGCAGTTGACTTGGGAGGAGATAACAAGAGAAGGGGACAGGTGATCCAGTAATAAGCATGATCTTTTATTACGAAGACAATAAAATTGTGAGGTTGTGTTCACTTAACCTGGTTGCATGCAGTTGGTCTTTTGGGAGGGAATAAACTAGAGCCATCAGTAAAATTCCCCATGCAGGGAAATTTTTAAAAAAATAAAATTCGGTTATTAATTTCAAAATAAAATTCTGGCCAGGTAAGGTGGCTTATGCCTGTAATCCTAGCATTTTGTGAGCCCAAGGCGGGTGGATCACTTGAGGTCAGGAGTTCGAGACCAGTCTGGCCAGCATGGTGAAACCCCACCTCTACTAAAAATACAAAAATTAGCTGCGAGTGATGGCACCCACCTGTAGTCCCAGGTACTTAAGAAGCTGAGACAGAAGAATCACTTGAACCCAGGAGGCAGACGTTACAGTGAGCTGAGATCGCACCACTGCACTCCAGCCTGAGCAACAGAGTGAGACCTTGCCTCAAAAACAAAACAAAATAAAATACAGTAAAATTCCAGTACAGCAAATCTGGATAGCACATTAGCAAATGTGTGATATTCTAAAAGTATCCTATGGTTTGACTAACATAAAAGGCTATCCTATGTAACTTGCCAAGTTACACGGTAGCTTAGTTCTTACTGGGCCAATAATACTATTTGTAATAATTGCAATTTGACTATCATTACCAGTTTATCTGCATATGTTAACAGAATTTCTAAGACTTCCAAGGCTATTGTAGAATGTGAATTAAAAGAACCACCATTTTCTGGCTGTCCCTGAGAGGAGGTTAATAAGGCCAAAGAGGAGGTCAAAAAAAGGGTACAGTTTAATATGATCCAACAATTCAACTTCTGGGTTTGCAGCCACAAGAATTCAGAGCAGGGACTGCCAGAGTACAGCCATTTTCATAACATCAGCATTTGTTTCTTCATAGCACTATGTACAATAGCCAAATGGTAAAAGTAACCCAAGGGTCCATCAACAGATGAATGAATAAACAAGACGTGGTATATACATACAATGAAATATTACTCGGCCTTAAAAAGGAAGGAAATGAAATTCAGTCACGTACTACAACACAGATAGAACTTGAAGACAGTATGCTAGGTGAAAAAAGCCAGGCAAAAGGGCAAATACTGTATGATTTCATTCACATTAGTACCTAGGGTAGTCAAATTTATAGAGATGGAAAAACAGAATGGTAGTTGCCAGGGGCTGGGGAGAAAGGTGGGGAATGGGGAGCTATTGGGAGTTATTATTTAATGGGCATGGAGTTTCAATTTGGGAAGATGAAAAAGTTCTGGAGATGGATAGTGGTGACAGTTGTACGACAACTTAATGCCACCATACTTATAAAAATGAATAAAAAGGGGCTGGGCGTGGTGGCTCACGCCTGTAATCTCAGCACTTTGGGAGGCCAAGGTGGGCAGATCACCTGCGGTCAGGAGTTCAAGACCAGCCTGGCCAACATGGTGAAACCCTGTCTTTAAAAAAAAAAAAAAAAAAAAAGAATAAAAAGGTAAATGTTCCCAGATGCAATGGCTCACGCCTGTAAACCCAGCCCTTTGGGAACTGAGGCGGGCAAACCATGAGGTCAGGAGTTTGAGACCAGCCTGGCCAACTTGGTGAAACCCCATCTCTACTAAAAATACAAAACTTAGCCAGGCATGGTGGTGCAGTCCCAGCTACTAAGGGAGGCTGAGGCAGGAGAATCGCTTGAATCCAGGAGGCACAGGTTGTGGTGAGCCGAGATCACACCGCTGCACTCCAGCCTGGGCAACAGAGCAAGACTCTATCTCAAAAAAAAAAGAGACCAGGCGCAGTGGCTCATGCGAGCCTGTAATCCCAGCACTTTCAGAGGCTGAGGCAGGTGGATCACCTGAGGCAAGGAGTTTGAGACCAGCCTGACCAACATGGCAAAACCCTGTTTCTTTAAAAAAAATAAAAAATAAATAAGACGTTGTCTCAAAAAAAAACTTAAATTGGAAATGCCCAGAGAATTGAAATGACTCCTAAGTTAACTAGAGCTAGTTAACTTCTTAGCAGATTCTAGTATCAAACTTCTATTACTCCTATTCCAATACTTTGCTACAGATGCAGTTTTTTAGAAAAAGGATATGTTAAAAGTAAGATATAGGGGCCAGGTACAATTGCTCACACCTGTAATCCCAGCACTTTGGGAGGCCAAGGTGGGTGGATCACCTGAGGTCAGAAGTTCGAGACCAGCTTGATCAATATGGTGAAATCCTGTCTCTACTAAAAATACAAAAATTAGTCGGGCATGGTGGCATGTGCCTGTAGTCCCAGCTACTCGGGAGGCTGAGGCAGGAGAATCGCTTGAACCCGGGAGGCGGAGGCTGCAGTGGGCCGAGACCGTGCCATTGCACTCCAGTCTGGGTGACAGAGAGACTGTCTCAAAAAAAAAAAAAAAAAAAGAGTAAGATATATCTATACTCTTTCCGCCTCAGCTCGCCAACGCGAGAGGAGCCACCGCCATGTCTGCGCATCTGCAATGGATGGTCGTGCGGAACTGCTCCAGTTTCCTAATGAAGAGGAACAAGCAGACCTACAGCACCGAGCCCAGTAACTTGAAGGCCCGCAACTCCTTCCGCTACAACGGGCTGATTCACCGCAAGACTGTGGGCGTGGAGCAAGCAGCCGACGGCAAAGGTGTCATGGTGGTCATGAAGCGGAGATCCGGCCAGCGGAAGCCTGCCACCTCCTACGTGCGGACTACCATCAACAAGAATGCTCGCGCCACGCTCAGCAGCATCAGACACAGGATACGCAAGAACAAGTACCGGCCCAACCTGTGCATGGCAGCTATCCGCAGGGCCAGCGCCATCCTGCGTAGCCAGAAGCCTGTGATGGTGAAGAGGAAGCGGACCTGCCCCACCAAGAGCTCCTGAGACCCCTGCTCCCAAAGCAATAAAGAGTCAGCTGGCCTTCTCAAAAAAAAAAAAAAACCAATATCTATAATGAAAACCCCATACTTAGCTCTGTATCTCAAATTGCATAGAAAATTACCAGTTAAATATTTAAACTTTCAAAAACAACCAAAATTCAGTCTTACAGTGAGCATTCCCTAGTACAAGGTACACATCTGTGAGGGGAATGACACTTCGTATCTGATGGTCATTGTGGTATAACTATAATCAATGTTTAAACAGTAAAGACAAGATTCTAGAAAACTAGTATGCTGGAGGCCAGCACAGTGACTCACGGCTGCAATCCCAGCATTCTGGGAGGCTGAGGTGGGAGAATCACCTGAAGTCAGGAGTTTGAAACCAGCCTGGCCAACATGGTGAAAATTACAAAAAGTAGCTGGGCATGGTGGCAGGCACCTGTAATCCCAGCTACTCGGAAGGCTGAGGCAGGAGAATCACTTGAACCCGGGAGGCGGAGGCTGCAGTCAGCCTAGGCCGCGCCATTGCACTCCAGCCTTGGCAGCAAGAGTGAGACTCCATCTCCAAAAAAAAAAAATAAAAGAAAACTAGTATGTTGGGAGTGGGAAGAAGGCAAGGAGCCCAACGTATCCATGAGAACCTCGGAAAACAGGCAAAGCTAATAAACTGAACTGAGAAAAAATGCTTTCACTGGTGTTCCACATCCTTCAGACTACTCTAATTGGCAAAGAAGTGTTCACTGGGTAGAAAGCAAGAATAGGCCGGGGCAGTGGCTCACGTCTATGATCCTAGCACTTGGGGAGGCCAAGGCAGGAGGATTGCTCGAGCTCAAGAACTTGAGACCAGCCTGGGCAACATGGCAAAACCCTGTCTCTTATTTTTAAAATTAAGTGAAAAAATAAAAAGAAAAGAAAGAAGGAAAGAACAGTCAAATTATGAAACAAGTCCGTCACCTTGATAGACTTTCAGGGTCAAGGTGAAAAAACTGACCAGGAACAAGCTGCACCAGCACAAATGACCCCATCACAGAAGCTCTGTGGCCTCACACTAATCTAAAAGGCGACCCCTAAGTTAACCAAACAGAAAGAGAGATAAGAAGGTGAACGCTCCAGCAGGTTAAAGTCATTGAGTACTCCAGGAATGATTAAAGAGATGTGACTAAAGTTTAAGAGCCAAGTCTTCCAGATTAGGGAAATAGGGCATCTGCACTGTGAGAAGTCAAAGAGAACAGTTTAAGTTTAGACTAAAGCAGATTGAAGAAAAAAGAGAATTATTTAAGAGTACTTAGCTGACTGGGCAAGGTGGCTCACGCCTGTAATCCCAGCACTTTGGGAGGCCAAGGTGGGCAGATCACTTGAGGTCAGGAGTTTGAGACCAGCCTAGCCAATGTGGTGAAACCTTGTTTCTACTAAAAATACAAAAGATTAGCTGGGTGTGGTGGCGGGTGCCTATAATCCCAGCTACTCAGGAGGCTGAGGCAGGAGAATCACTTGAACCTGGGAGATGGAGGCCACAGTGGGTGAGATAGCGCCACTGTACTCCAGCCTGGGTGATGGAGTAAGACTCTGTCTACAAAAAAAAAAAAAAAAAAAAAGAGTACTTAGCTAACCACAGCCAACATACTAGGAAGTCAATTCTAAACTAATCTCATCATCTAGTAGTAGCCAGGATCAAGTGAAATGTACCACCAGGAGGAAACTGACAATTTGAGACCCAGACAAGGTAGAGAGGAAGACTAGAATAGAACTAAGCCAAATTATCCCTAGACCCAAGTTTTGAAATAAGAAATCACTGATAATGCACCTTATTTGTTTTCCCTCTCATGGCCTTTCTTAAAAATAAAATTTTAGGCCGGGTGCGGTGGCTCATGCCTGTAATCCTAGCACTGGGAGGCTGAGGACGGTGGATCACAAGGTTAGGAGTTCGAGAACAGCCTAAGCAACATGGTGAAACCCCGACTCTACTAAAACACAAAAATTACTACCCAGGTGTGATGGCGTGCACCTATAATCTCAGCTACTCAGGAAGCTGAGGCAGGAGTATCACTTGAACCTGGGAGGCGGAGGTTGCAGTGAGCCAAGATCACGCCACTGAACTCCAGCCTGGGCAACACAGTAAGACTCCATCTCAAAAAAAATTAATTAATTTAATTTAATTTTAAGACATCTTTCCATTTAATCTGAACTTAACTAAAAGTAAACACAGAACAAGAAATAAAATGAAGGCTAAGAGTGAGGACAATGCCAATGCTGACCACATAGAGGCAGGAAGGAAGGAAGCAGATGATCAGTGAAAGTCACAAGGAGGTAAACCTTTACGGTTACACAAGAGTTCACACACACTAAGTGTTAGTTTTATATTACTGACTGCAAAACAATGAAATAAAGAATTATTTCCATAAGAAGCCAAGAATCCAGAGACATAGACCAGAACTCAAAAACAAATCACTTCTACTGGCTGCAGTGGCACATGCCTGTAGTCTCAGGTACTTAGGAGGCTGAGGTGGGAGAATCACTTGAGTCCAGGAGTTCGAGGCCAACCTGGGGATGAAATACTGTCTCTAAAAGTTAAAATTTAAAAATAAAAAATTATTTCAATTTGAAGTCATTTGTAGATTAAATTCTAAAGAAAAATCTATGAAATTAAGCTATAATTTAAGAGACCTGGGAGTATAAGGAGAGATGAAAGTCAAAGCCCAAGCCCTGCCCAATGAGGGGAATGTGAGAAAGCCACTCCATATATTAGAAGACCCATGGGCTAAACCCTCAGGATAAGAGCGACTCTGCTGTTATAAAATTTCAACATGTAGGTTTATGTAGATTAGGCAAATTTAAAGAGAAAATTAATGAAGTGGAAGATAGGTCACAAGAAACTACCAAGTATTTAGATAAGAAAACAAAAAGACAAGCAATACAACAGACAGGGCAAAAGGCAGAGAAAACACAGTGAGAAGGTCTGGTATATGTTTAGCAAGCCAGAGAAGACAGAAGCAATATATGACAAGATAACGGCTGAGAATATTCTATAACTGGTCAGGTGCGGTGGCTCACACCTGTAATCCCAGCACTTTAGGATGCCAAGGGAGGCAGATCATTTGAGGTCAGTAGTTTGAGATCAGCCTGGTTAACATGGTTAAACCCCGTTATTACTAAAAATACAAAAATTAGACAAGTGTGGTGGCATGCACCTGTAGTCCCAGCTACTCAGGAGTCTGAGGCAGGAGAATCGCTTGATAGGATAATAGCAATCTACAGATTTGAGAAGTCCAAGGAACCCTAAGCAGACAACATAAAAGTAATCCAACTTAGAAACATCTCCCATCCCCATATCAGAGTGTAGAAAATCAAAGACAAAGAGGAAATCTTGAAAATTGGCAGGGAAAACATAGATTACCTTCAACAGAATGGCAACGGACTAAAAATTTTTAAAAGAGCCTAATGGGCCAGTGCAATGGCTCATGCCTGTAATCCCAGCACTTTGGGAGGCCAAGGCAGGCAGATCACCTGAGATCAGGAGTTCAAGACGAGCCTGGCCAACATGGCGAAACCCATCTCTACTAAAAATACAAAAATTAGTCGGGTGCCTATAATCCCAGCTACTTGGGAGGAAGACACAAGGAGAACTGCTTGAACCCGGGAGGTGGAGGTTGCAGGGAGCCTGGATCGTACCACTGCACTCCAGCCTGGGCAAAAGAGCAAGACTCCACCTCAAAAAAATAAAAATAAAGCTGGGCACGGTGGCTCACGCCTGCAATCTCAACACTGTGGAAGGCCGAGGAGGGTGGATCACCCGAAGTTGGGAGTTCAAGATCAGCCTGACAAACATGGAGAAACCCCATCTCTACTAAAAATACAAAATTAGCTGGGCGTAGTGGTGCATGCCTGTAATCCCAGCTAACTTGGGAGGCTGAGGCAGGAGAATCACTTGAACCTGGGAGGCAGAGTCTGCAGTGAGCCGAGATCTGCCATTACACTCCAGCCTGGGCAACAAGAGCAAAACTCAGTCTCAAAAAAAAAAAAAAAAAAAAAAGAATTCTTGCAGATATTTTAAAAAATCATAAGCTTTTATAGATATCTCCTTACTGACTTTTTCACTTTGCAATCATATTTCTTTTTTTCTTTTTTTTTTTTTTTAGACAGCATCTCGCTTTATCGCCCAGGCTGGAGTGCAGTGGCACAATCCCAGCTCACTACAACCTCCAACTCCCTGGTTCAAGCAATTCTCCTGCCTCAGCCTCTGAGTAGCTGGGATTACAGGCATGTACCACCACGCCCAGCCAATTTTTTGTATTTTTATTTATTTTCCTTTTTTTGTATTTTTAGTAGAGATGGGGTATTTCCATGTTGGTCAGGCTGGTCTCGAACTCCCGACCTCAGATGATCCGCCCACCTCAGACTCCCAAAGTGCTGGGATTATAGGCATGAGTCACCATGCCTGGACCCATTTTTTATATTTTTAGTAGAGACAGGGTTTCACCATGTTGGCCAGGATGGTCTCAATCTCCTGACCTTGTGATCCGCCCAACTCAGCCTCCCAAAGTGCTGGGATTACAGGAGTGAGCCACCCTGCCCGGCCTGCAATCACATTTCATTGGTTTATGCACTTGTGTATTAAATTTAATAATTACAACACAAGTGTAAGTTATCATAAAATGATCCTTGGCATGGCTATAATTCAACCGGTGGGAGCAATGCGATGAGCATCAGTCAGTATGGTTTATAAAGAGAGAATGGAGAATCCAGTGAGTTGATTATGTACAGATTTGTTAACCATTATCCCTGTTATAAAAGATCTAAATTCACTTTTTATTGCTTTTGTGGCACTTTTGGAACAGTATCTGGCACATAGTATTATAAGTATTTGCTACTATATTAGCATTGATATTCAACTAGGTACAAGTAACAATGCATGCAAGGATGAAATTCTACCTACTTTACATGGCCTCCAGAACTGCTGAGACTATCTGTACTTAAACTGTCAAAAGGAAGCAGTATGTGAAATATAACTGCAACAGGTTGATTGAAAACATATGATTTCAAGATATAGTCAGTTTCACATTACTAGCAGTAGATTATCCTGTGCTTACAGGAAGAGATATTAAAAAAGAGGTAGGATAGCTCACGTCAGGTCAACAAGACATAACAGTTTAATCTTATCACATCAAAACTATTAAGAGGATGGCTCCAGGTCCTCCTAAAAAGGGGCAGCTAGACTAGGAGAGCCCACTATAGACTTTGCAGTGCACATTACGCTACTTCCCCCTCATCAATTCATGAATGACAGAAAACATTCATCTTTTAAACAAAAGCCAAATAAAACAGTGCATCCCAAAGCCCGAAACAAATGACTTTTGGTTTATCATTATAATGAAGTGAATATGCTACTCAAGAAACTGAGTACATATAAATACGCTATGCAAGAAAATTAAAAATTTGCACCATGGCCAGGCGCAGTGGCTCACGCCTGTAATCCCAGCACTTTGGGAGGCCAAGGCAGGCGGATCACGAGGTCAAGAGACCGAGACCAGCCGGGCGGGGTGGCTCACGCCTCTAACCCTAGCACTTTGGGAGGCCCAGGTGGGTGGATCACCTGAGGTCAGGAGTTCAAGAGCAGCCTGGCCATCAGGGTGAAACCCCATCTTAAAAAAAAAAAAAAGAGACCGAGACCATCCTGGCCAACATGGTGAAACCCCATCTCTACTAAAAGCACAAAAAATTAGCCAAGCGTGGTGGTGCGTGCCTGTTGTCTCAGCTACTCGGGAGGCTGAGGCAGGAGAGTTGCTTGAAACCGGAAAACGGAAGTTGCAGTGAGCCGGGATAGCGCCACTGCACTCCAGCCTGGCGACGGAGCGAGACTCTGTCTCAAAAAACAAACAAACAAAAAACAAACAAACAAAAAAATTTGCACCATGCAGGAAAATTAGAAATAAAAAAAAATTAAAAACCTAAATACAGGTAATGAGCAACTTAAATATAAGTAATAGATGTGGAAAGCTGGCCATTTTGTTTTAGTCTAAGTAACGGAGTGTATTATCTAACTTGCAGGTGGAAAAAACTTGAAGTTACACAACAGAAGATCTACAATAACCAGAAAGTTCAAAGACTGTAGCTACCTGTAACACTCTTGTCCACTAGGAAAGAATCCACAGTGGCACGGACTTTCTTCCTTCTATGGACATCAAAAACTACTGAAAATATTATGAATAGTTAGGAGAAACTCAAGAGACAGCCCAAGAGGCTGAACCAGTCCCACTAGATGGCACCATCACAGGGAAGTCACTCTGTTCTCTCATTTGGAGCTGCAGGGGCTGAAACCTTTTTTGATCTTTGAAAAACTGAACGGTGTCATCAACAGAATGATATACTCATTGGGAAAAAATGATCCGAAATGAGAATTCAAAGCCAGGAAGAGGAGTTTTTCCAAAAGCACCCTTTTCTCCCAGTATCATTATCCCCTCCACACCCCCATTTCAAATCAATAGTCTGAGAGGTACAATGTCTTACTGTTAAAAACAAGTCATACAAAATGGAGATTTTCCCAGCTCTGCAAACTACAGAATAATTCATTTTTTTCTTCAAGTTTCTTTGTTATTGGAAAAAAAATACTCTCCTGCTAGTCCTCAAATAACAAATTAATTGTAATCAGTACACTTACCATGTCCGGAAATATCAAAATAACATACAACTAATGGCATAAAAACAACTGGAAATAAAGCTGGGCACGGTGGCTCACACTTGTAATCCCAGCACTTCAGGAGGCCAAGGCGGGTGGATCATTTGAGGTCAGGAGTTCAAGACTAGCCTGGCCAACATAGTAAAACCCCATGTCTACTAAAAATAAAAAAATTAGCAGGGCAGTAGTGGTGAGCATCTGTAATCCCAGCTACCTGGGAGGCTAAGGCAGGAGAACCACTTGAGACTGGGAGGTGGAGGTTAAGGTGAGCCGAGATCACGCCACTGCACTCCAGCCTGGGCTAGAGATTGAGACCCTTTCAAAAACAAACAAAAAAACTGGAAGTAGGTAAATTTCTTTTTCTGTATAGAGAACTCTCTATGTTAAAAGTAGAATTTCCTATTAAACAGATTGGTGACTGTATTAAAGTTTTCTGACACCTTAGTCACATGATTTTAAGTTGCGTGTAGACAGCACTATTTTGAATGTCACTCATTCCTATCACTTATGCTCTACTCCATCAAAAGTATACTTGGATACAACCATTATGAACCTAAAAACAGAATAACAACAACCCCAACAACAAAGATCAGTGAGCTTAAACTATGCACAATTTGAAGACAGACTTACTGACCTTTGTTGGGGGGGGGGGACAGGTGACATTTAAACAGACAGATCTGAATATTAGCTTTATGCTCAATCTTCCAGTTAAAAGACACATCACAGGTCATTTAGACATCAATTTAGTACTCACATATATTGCTCACTTCTACTTGAAGCCACTTCACCTAGATCAGAGAGTTTACATTTGTACATGTAACTTCAATATACAATGTCCAGGAGTACAGCCACTTTAAAGTGCCACAAAAGTAAATTAAGTGGCCAAAGAAATTGAGAATTAATATGTAACAAATCCTGTGTTCCCACAGCACCTTGTCACAGCTCTAATACAGATCTTATCACAGTATCGTCTCTCTCCATACTGCAGGTGTGGAGGCCCTGTGTTCAAGCATCATCCCTAACACCTTGCACAATGCCTAGCATAGAGTAGGTGCTCAGAATTTGCTGAATAAACAGAAACTATCAAGCTGGCTGGGCATGGTGGCTCACGCCTGTAATTCCAACACTGTGGGAGGCCGAGGCGGGCAGATCACTTGAGGTCAGGAGTTCAAGACCCAGCCTGGCCAACATGGTGAAACCCCCTCTCTACTAAAAATACAAAAAATTAGCCAGGCGTGGTGGTGCATTCCTGTAATCAAAGCTACTCAGGAGGCTGAGGCAGGAGAATCACTTGACCCAGGAGGCAGAGGCTGCAGCGAGGTAAGATCAAGATCGCGCCACTGCACTCCAGCCTGGGAGACAGAGCAAGGCTCTGTCTCAAAAAAACAAACAAACACACACCTATCAAGCTATCCCAGATCACCAAAACAGTGAGACTCATCAAAGAAGCTCATTTTTCCAGCAAAACCTCAACATGCCTTCTCCTTGAAGAAGCTACTAACTAAAGCAGGAGATTAATACCCAGGTTACCATGAGACAGGATTTCTTGGAAAGCACAGAAAGAAATCTTGTATCACACTGGTTAAGATCAAAAGCTCGGCCAGTGCGGTGGCTCACAACTGTAATCCCTGCACTTTGGGAGGCCAAGGCAGGTGGATCACCTGAGGTTAGGCGTTCAAGACCAGCCTGGCTGCCGGGCGTGGTGGCACATGCCTGTAGTCCCAGCTATTCGGGAGGCTGAGGCTGGAGGCTCTCTTGAGTCCAGGAGTTCTAGGCTGTAGCGCACTATGCCGATTGGGTGTCTGCACTAAGTTAGGCATCAATATGGTGACCTCTTGGGAGCGGGGGACCACCAGGTTGCCTAAGGAGGGGTGAACCGGCCCAGGTTGGAAATGGAGCAGGTCAAAATTCCCGTGCTGATCAGTAGTGGGATCGCGCCTGTGAATAGCCACTGCACTCCAGCCTGGGCAACACAGCGAGATCCCGTCTCTTTAGAAAAAAAAAAAAAAAAGACCAGCCTGGCCAACATGGTGAAACCTCATCTCTACTAAAAATACAAAAATCAGCTAGGCATGGTGATAGGCGCCTGTAATCCCAGCTACTCGGGAGACTGACGCAGAATCACTTGAACTAGGGAGGCAGAAGTTGTAGTGAGCCGAGACTGCGCCACTGCACTCTAGCCCGGGCAACAGAGCGAAACTCCATCTCAAAAAAAAATCAAAAGCTCATACATTCACACATCTCAAGCCCAAATAATGTCATCTTAGATCAATGAAGCTTTTAAATAAAATTTTGTAAATATACTTTACATGCTGTATTAAAATCAAACATTTTACACATTGCACTAAAATCATCCTATGAGAGTGGAGGGATGGACTAGAGGGTACATAAAGATGCACAGGAAACTATAACATTGCTTAACTTCACACCTGCCTGTTAATGGGGGCCTAATCCAGTAGTATGCTCTCATGCTAAAAATAAAAACTAAGAAGGAAGAATGAGAAGAGCAAGAAAGCAGTCAGGGAGCAACCAGTAAGACTCTGGAGATTTCACATAGGCCAATTTTTCAATACTTTACCATATAAATACCCTCAAAGTCCAATGTAACAAACCTATGCAATGCCTTATAATTAACAGTTTCTTTCGGAACGACTGACAAGTTTTAAGAAAATATGGCAGAGAATCTATACACACATCCTGTTAGTTTCCTTGTAACAAGAACCATGAGAAACCTCTCCTATTAGAAAGGAAGAAGAAACATATATTCCCATATAGAACATTTTCAAACGTACTATATTAAATGACTACTAGAATAACTGGTAGGATCTAAAAGTTCATTAAAATTAAGACTTTAATCTTCTCCCCTGCAATCTATCAGAAGGGTCTACTCAAATTGCTCTTAATCATTTAAAAAATGTGTTTAAATGAGAATATGAATAGTGTTCATTATCATCATTTTACTCACCTTACTAACACCTACTCCAGTAAACCTGGCCTCCAATAATTCCTGCCGTCGTGGGTCCAGGCTATGCAATTCTTCCATCATTTCTACTGAAAAAGAAAAAGTAGTCTGTGAAACCATAAATATTAAAATGTGAGGAGGCAATATTTAGTAGAACAAAACTCACAGTTAATTATTTCTCTGAATGATCACTTACAGGTGAATCTCAAATAAATACAGCATACAAGTGGTACACTACCATGTGCTGCATCAAACAGTAATACATTTAAAAGTTCTAAAGCAGCTCAAAAGTCCTCTTCTATGACGGCCACTTATTTTTCCCTACTTCTGATTTGATTTTAACAGCAAAAAGAAACCCCTCAAACTCCATATAATCTCTGTAAAAGTTGACCACAGGGGGAAAAAACAAAACAAGAACTAGCCTGCAAAAAGAAAATTCCTTCTATCAGCCTTTGAATCTAGCTAAGTACCTTCAGATATTTATTTCCCACTCAGGCACCAGTCCTTAAACTAAAAATATGAATCATGGACAATAATTTCAAAAGAATATAGCATGAATCAGAAGCTACAAATAACTGTAAAAACACGATTATACAGCTCCTTTCTCTGAAGAGCTCACAGTAGCTCATGAAAAAAGGAATTATTTTAAATTTAATAGAAACCTCACGGTAAAACCATTCACCTCCATTCACTCAGGAAATTAATATAGCTCCATAACAGTCCCTTTAAAAAGTCTTTTTCTGACCACTCCCTGGAACAGTAGGTTTCTCCTGATTCTGGACATCTGCTTTTAGCACTTCATCCAAGCAGGGAGGGGCAGGAGGACACCATTTTTAAACTTCCATGACCAATTAATGCACAGGCTACTTTCAGCATACATGTCCATCCTTTGCAAGAGACCAGCTCCTGCACTACCCATTGAAATCCTCTCTTTAATATTAACAGTGGAAAAGAAGCACATATAGAACCCCTCTGAACACATTATTAAGCAGTTGGAATGGTTGGCGTGATTTTAAAGTTACTGAAAACATTAATCGAACATTATCCTCTGCAATCCAACAACTCCACAATCTCCAGTAACAACCCCCTTACAAGTCCTTCAGTTTCATTTCCCTTCCTGGATTGAGCGCCTGGGGCAAAGGGGAATGAAAGGGTGACAAATTAAAGTTTCACCCACACATGCAAGTGCAGGTTAGAGAGGAATTAAGAAATTCTCAAAAAGGTTGAAATGCATCTTTACAAAAATGAAAAGGGGAAAAAAAGAGACTGGGAGAATGAGTTTCCACTGAGTGGCCTTCCTCGCGTCTCGCCCTGCCCTAATCGAGGTCGGAATGGCAGAGGTTGCAGTTTCTCTCAAACCCCAAGGTCTCTCGAAACATTTCCCAAACCTCCATCCCCAGGCCTGGCCCGGAAAATGACGCCCGGGCGGTTATTCCGTTTAATGTCAACTCATGTTAAGGAAATAGCCACTCCGTCTAATTCCAACGGGGCCTTTGACTGGGATCCTCCCTGCAGCCCACAGCCGGGAAGCAGGAGCGATGGGGCCTGGTCCCGGCGCCCCTCGCCGACTCCAAACTTTCCCCAACTCCAGGCCCACCTGTCACGGAGGAAGGGAGGGTCGGCTCTCGGGGGATCCCGGGAGGCTGCCAGGGCCTCCAGCTGCCGGGTCGCCCCTGTCTGTCCTCCGGCCGCCGGTCCCAATCTCAGGCCGGGGCCGCTTGGGCCTCCCCCATCTTCGGCCCGGCCCCTCGGCGACCCGCAGCCCTCCGGGAGCGCCTCCCGCCTCAGCGCCCAGGAGCTGCGGTCCAGAGCCGGCCCAGAGCTGGGCCCAGGTCGCAGGCTCCTCAGGCCAAAGAGGTTCCTGGGACGGTTAATGCCCCAGGCCCGGCGCTCTCCCCGGCCCGGGGCTCAGCCTCTCACCTGCCGCCGCCGCCGCTCCACGTTCCTCCCGGGAGGGGCCCCGACCCGACCCGGCTGCGGTACGCTCTGCTCTTCCCCTGGGCAGGCCCGGGGCGGAGCCGGGGCCTCTCCTGAGCGCCGCAACCCCCCGCCCGGGCAGCCGCCGCCGGCGCCGGGCTCCACGAGAGGGCGGGCGGGGGAGGGGGGCCGCGAAGGCCGCAGATCCCCGGGCTCGCGTACAGAGCCAGGCGCCTGACGCGGGCCCGGGCCCGGGCGGCCGCGGGGGGCGCGGGACCGGCCTCCTGGCGCCGGACAAAGGCCAAGGGAGGCGCAGGAGGGCCCAGGCCGGGCCGGGAGGTGGGGGCCCGTTCGGCTGGGGGCCACTCGGGTGCCGCGCGGAGGGCGGGGGGGTCGGAACCGCTGGTGCCCGGGACCCGCCTCCGGCCCCTTAATCCGGATCGGTTCGGTCCGGATTAGTAGTGATCGGTGTAAACACACTAGTGAAACCGCGTGTTTCCTCGCGAGATTTGCACGGCTGGGAGGCAGGGGGGGTCCTGGGGGGGTGGGGGAAGCGCCGACAGTGGGGGAGGAGGGGGAGGGGAGGAGGAAAGTGGGGGGGGGGTCCCCGCTGCCCCGGCGCCCCGCCTCCTCCAATCAGCGGCCGCGCTGCCGGGCAGGGGTTAATCAGGGGACCCCGCGCCGGCGGAGGAGGCCGCGCCTCGCCGGGCGGCTGAGGGCGGTCGACGGGCTGCGCCGGCTGATGGGCCGCGACGCGAGGGAGGTTGGGCGGACTCGGGCGCCTTGCGACGGCCGGAGGCCGGAGGCCCGAAGGCCTCCCTGCCGCCTTTGTGTCACCGGCCCCCGCCCCGGGGCGGTTGGGCCGGCGCTGGAGGGGCTTCGCGGCCCGGGCCCACCAGTTCCCGAATGCCGCTCGCCGGCGCCAGCCCAACCCCTGCCCAACCCCTCGGCTCCACGAGTTTGGGTGAGAAGTGCGGCGGCTCTGCCCAGTGATGGAGTTTAGAGGACGCTAAGCCTGTGTGCGAGCGGCGGACCCCGTCGGGACTTCCCGGAGGCTCCCGGTTAGTGAGGCGGCGGCGCCCACCCGCATTCGCGGGCTCCCGGCCGCCACTCCCTGGAGCTGCCGGCCCGCCCCAGCCCCGTGCGGCGCCCCGGAGGGCGGGCTGCACTTCCTCCACGTACCTGGCTGGCAGACCGTCTCCAGGGACAAAAGGTGCCCTGGGATCAAAGCCGAGCCCCCGCCCCTGCCGGGATGCTGCCCTCCGGAAGGAGGGGCGCTGCCCCCAAGGGACTCTCCTCGGGCACCCTAGAGGAGGTTCCATTTCAACCTCCGATGAAAAACATGGTCCTCCCGAGTACTTAGGAGGGTCTGAGGGTAAGGGCCAGGATGGAGAAAACACGCCGGCCCCTCACAGAGTATCTCCTGAGGAATGAGAAATACCTAGTGGGCAAGGAGGGTTTCCACTCTGATCATCCAGCGTCAAGGAAAAAAAAAAATCACACTCCTCTTAACCAGCTCCCCTGAGCCAAGACAGGTTCCAGTGCAGCCACCCACCTTTTAATTTTCCGCGGATGCTGCCTTGATCAGATGTCTGAAGATGACTTTAAGGACTACAAGTGAATCTCAAGGGAAAAATTCAGACCTTGAACAGCAGCCTTGAACTTTTTCAGGGTTAAGCAAGTACTCCCAAGTGGAGTTTCTGCCCTTATTTCTTCGTTATTACGTCTCTTAATTCTTCCATGTGTTAACAGAACACAGACATGCCGAAACGACACAGGATGGCGGCGTGCTTTTTGTTAGTTCTCCAACCTTCTAAATCCTTGGGGCACATTCAAGCACTGTGGAAAAGCCATTAAACCAAGAGTCATCTTCCTCCGGATCCCTGACTGCTTGGGAAGTTGGACATGCATATTCCCAAAGAGAACAATGTTGGAAGGAGAGAGGAGAGCAGCTTGGGAGTGGGGGAGGGAGGGTAGTAGGGAAAGAGGGCAAGATGGAGGACTACCATGCGAGGCCAGCCTCCGCTGCCTCATAGGGCGGGAGGACCTAAGAGCTGGTCCAACCTAACACAAAAGAAAAGCCAGTGATCAAGGAAGTAACTCCGTCAAATGACAGTCTTTTTAAAAAGTTATTATTTTTTTCTGAGAGGGAGTTTCGCTTTGTTGCCCAGGCTGGAATGCGGTGGCGCGATTTCTGCTCACTGCAACCTCCGCCTCTCGGGTTCAAGCAATTCTCCCTGCCTCAGCCTCACGAGTAGCTGGTATTAAAAGCGCCCATCATCACACCCGGCTAATTTTTTTTTTTTTTTTTTTGGTAGAGTCAAGGTTTTGCCATGCTGGCCAGGCTGGTCTCGAATTCTTTACCTCAGGTGATCCGCCCACTTCCGCCTCCCAAAGTGCTGAGATTACAGGCGTGAGCCACCATGCCCTGCCAAATGACACTGTCTTTAATGGTGTAATGTCTTAAATCAGGAAAGGAGAGTAAGAGAAAACAATGGAGTCAGAGGTGTCTTACAGCCTAGCTCTTTCCACCGACAAGCCTCGTGGGCCCATTATCTAACCTTTTCAAGCTTCTCCAACTGCTAATGTGATGAAGGGATTTGGGCTAGAGGATCTTCTTTTTTTGTGTGAGACAGTCTTGCCCTGTCCCCAGGCTGGAGTGCAGTGGCACGATCTCAGCTCACTGCAACCTCCACCTCCTGAATTCAAACAGTTCCCCTGCCTCAGCCTCCTGAGTGCTGGGACTACAGGCACGCCCCACCAGGCCCGGCTAATTTTTTGTATTTTAGTAGAGACGGGGTTTCACCATGTTGGCCAGGATGGTCTCCATCTCCTCACCTCGTGATCTGCCCGCCTCGGCCTCCCAAAGTGACAGGATTACATTTATGAACCACTGCACCCAGCCTATAATCCCGTATTTTAAAGTAATTATTTAGGCTGGGCGTGGTGGCTCACACCTGTAATACCAGCACTCTGGGAGGCCAAAATGTGTGGATCACTTAAGGCCTGGAGTTCAAGACCAGCTTGGCCAACATGGTGAAACCCTGTGTCTACTAAAAATGGGAAAATTAGCTGGGTGTGGTGGCACATGCCTGTAGTCTCAGCTACTTGGGAGGTTAAGACAGGAGAATCACTTGAACCCAGAAGGCAGCAGTTGCAGTGAGCTAAGTTGGCACCACTGCACTCCAGTCTGGGCAACAGAGACCCTGTCTCAAAAATAAAAGTAATTATTTAAAATAATTATTGGGCCAGGCAAGGTGGCTCACACCTGTAATCCTAGCACTTTGAGAGGCCAAGGCGGTGGGATCATTTGAGGTCAGGAGTTCGAGACCAGCCTGGCCAACATGGTGAAGCCCCGTCTCTACTAAAAATATTTTTTAAATTAGCTGGACATGGTGGCAGGCACCTGTAATCCCAACTACTCAGGAGACTGAGGCAGGAGAATCACTTGAACCCGGGAGGCAGAGGCTGCAGTGAGCCAAGATGGCCCCACTGCACTCCAGCCTGGCAACAGAACAAGACTATCTCAAAAAAAAAAAAAAAAAAATCAGGCCGGGTATGGTGGCTCATGCCTGTAATTCCAGCACTTTGGGAGGCTGAGGTGGGTGGATCACCTTACGTCAGGAGTTCGAGACCAGCCTAACATGGAGAAACCCCGCCTCTACTAAAAATACAAACTTAGCAGGGCATGGTGGCACATTGCCTGTAATCCCAGCTACTCAGGAGGCTGAGGCAGGAGAATCATTTGAACCCACGAGGTGGAGGTTGCTGTGAGCCAAGATTGTGCCATTGTGCTCCAGCCTGGGCAACAAGAAAGAAACTATGTCTCAAAAAAAAAAAAATTGTCATCATTGGAACACAGGAGAGTTGAAACTTTTAGTTTCATTTTTTCCTACTTGGATTTTCTCTATATGTCGAAGAACTTATACCCATCACAGGTCTACTCATAGCCCACCCTAGATTTAATGCCCATCCCAATAGGAATTGCTCATAGGCATTGAATGAATTTGCTTACATCAGAGGTTGGGTGATTCTAGTTACAAGCATCATAAAAATGGAAATAGCAAGAGTAAGGCAAGAGAATATAGATAATAGGGCTCATCCTTTCCCAGAGAAAGGTTTTCAAAAGAAACTGTTGTTTTCAGATGTTTCTTTATAATGTGATTTAACCTTGGATTCATGAATCAATTTAAGGTATGTTTGATTACATAGCAACTTCCACCTGTCATGGGATGGCAAATGGTGACATTCCCCATGCAAAGGCCCAGTTCCCATCAGCTGTGGAGCACTAAAGCATGGATCAGACTACGTGATGTTCACTTTGATCATCTGGTCTTTCCTGCAGAGAGTGAATGACAAGTCCTCCAGATTCCAGTTCATTGTCACAGGACCACAGAGCTGGCAGACTGGTTTTGGTGTTCCCTGAGGTATGCTCTGCAGTTTTGATAGGTTAATAACGCTTTAAAGGGAGTAAAGGTTACATCAGACAAGCAAATTTGGGGAAACTAGGTTAAAGTGGAATCCTTTACTGCACTGCTTCTTAGAGCCTGTGATGTGTAATATGTATGTGTCAGTCTCAAAGGGAGGTTTGGGTATCTGGTGCTTTCTTAATGTTTGATTTTGGAGCCACACCCTGTTTATTTGTGGTATACATACTGAGTGGGTTGCCACTGCTCAGAAAAATCTTACTTTTTTAAAAATTTGTAAAACTGTTTTAGGGCCAGGCACGGTGGCTCACGCCTGTAATCCCAGCACTTGGGAGGCCGAAGCGGATCACAAGGTCAGGAGTTCAAGACCAGCCTGACCAACATGGTAAAACCCTGTCTCTATAATTTTTTTTTTTTAAACTGTTTTATAGAGAGGTCTCTCCATGTTGCCCAGGCTGGTCTGGAACTCCAGGGCTCAAGTGTTCCACCTGCCTTGGCCTCCCAAAGTGCTAGGATTACAGGTGTGAGCTACAAACCTGGCAAGAAAACTGAACTTGCATGATAGCATTGCTGTACCTCTAGTCCTTTTTGGCTAGGAAGATAAGACTTCCTATTCTAGGTCTTTGACTTTAAACTTGACCCTGCCTCTTACCAGCATTGTGGCCTTAAGCAAGATATTTAACTTGTCTCAGCCTCAATTTATCCATAAAATGGTGTTACTACCTCACAGGACTGTTGGAGGATTAAATGAGATAGTATATGTACCTGACATAGTAATCCCTGAATTAATGGTCCTTGAACATAAAGTCACATTTCTGCCAAGGATTTATACATTTATCATTAGATTGACTTGACAGCACAGTTTCATTTCAGAAACCAGGCTGCTGGTATAATGAGTCATTCAGTGGTACCACTTTCTTTTCTTTTCTTTCTTTCTTTTTTTTTTTTTTTTTTGTAGACAGAGTCTAACTCTGTTGCCCACGCTGGAGTCAGTGGCACAATGCTAGCTCACTACAACCTCTGCCTCCCGGGTTCAAGCAATTCTCCGGGTTCAAGCAATTCTCCTGCTTCAGCCTCCCAAGTACCTGGGCTTACAGGCATGCACCATCATGCCTAGCTAATTTTTGTATTTTCAGTAGAGTTAGGGTTTCACCATATTGGCCAGGCTGGTCTTGAACACCTGACCGTGTGATCCACCCCCCTCAGCCTCCCAGAGTGCTAGGATTACAGGCCTGAGCCACTGTGCCCCACCTTTTTTTTTTTTTTTTTTTTTTTTTGAGTCAGAGTCTCACGCCAGCCTGGGCTGGTGTGAATTGGCGGGAACTCAGCACATTGCAACCACCACCACCCAGGTTAA